>OZ010714.1:13556662-13622773 GCA_963932345.1 Ophion ventricosus | reverse complement strand
ATTTTTCAGAGATTTGGAGTGCCTGATTATACTAGATGGAAAAGTCTTTGAGCGTGAAAAGTGGAATGTTAAAGCCGTTTGACCTCGTTCAACGTGAGTGCACGAGTATAAGCGTAAGCAAGACTAAAAACGATAAAAACCCTCTCCCTCTCTCTCTCTCTCTCTCTCTCTCTCTTTCTCTCTTTTACGAAGCCAGTTCCAAGACTTGTTTGCACGTCTTACTATTTTACAAAGGAACGTCGCTGTAAGTCACTCGTCCGCTCTTCTCGACTACGATATACATGTGTACGTTTGTGTGTACACATATATTTTGACGTACCGCGTCAAACATCACTCTTTGTCCGATAGCTTTTTTTTCCTCCTTACCCGTCAACTCGTATCGACACGCCAACCAAAAATGTCTTGACGTCAAGTTTACATTAACAATCCATCGTTTCACAGTTCTATATAATTCTTTGACACTTGACTCAAATGTAAAATTGTATCGCGAAAAACAAAAAAACTATTCCGAATTAACAAAAAAAAAAAATAGCTACATGCTGCGAAGAATAAGTTTACGTTCGATAAGCAAAAAAAAACTTTAGAAATAAAATTTTCTATTCTGTAAGAAAGCTGTGCGATAAAACGTGCGGTATGATGATGAATTGAAGACATATCCGACTATCATCACGGCGAGCTGATAAAAAAAAAATACGCGATTTGGTTGAATAATTTAGTAATAAGACTAGCTACCGGAGCCCTTGAGGGACCCCTCAGTGAAGACGTGTGGACGGCCTTAGAGGGTCCACACGAGGCTTTCGAAACAAGGGCCCTGACCAAGTTGGAGCAAATTAATAGAGGCCCAATCAAAGGCTTTGCGCAATGTCGAAATGGGAATTCAAGGCGCTATTCTACTGTGACGGCTCAAAAAAAAGAAGCTATTTTTAATAATTTTTGTTTTTCGAAAACTGTTGCATGTATCCGTACAAACTTTTGTTTCGCTTAAAGGTACAATCTTACAGAATAAAAAACAATTTCTTTGTTGCCTATAAATGAATATCTATTTAACAATTGATCATCGTGTAAAGGCATGCAGGAAAAAAGTATGTCGCTGTCGTTGATGATTGGCGCACTCCAGGTAAGTTGAAAGAAAAAATTCAGAAAAGATTCTTAATCTGCATGAGTGTCGATATCGTCCGAACTAGAATTATTATTTTATATTACAAAATAACAAAATGACGTCGTTTATTGGAAAAGTGTTCAAAAAATACGTTTTTTTTCGTCATAATTCGGGCGAAAGTATAAGTAAAAATTAATATTTTTTAAATAATTCTAGTTCGGGCGATCGCGACACTCATGCCGATTAAGAATCTTTTTGAATTTTTTGTGTCAAATTACCTGGAGAGCGCAAATCATCAACGCCAGCGACATACTTTTTCAGGTGCCTTTATACGATTATTAATTGTTAAATAAATATACAGTTATATGCAACAAAAACATTATTATTCTATTCTCTAAGAGTGTACCTTTCAGCAAAAAAAAAGTTTGTACCAATGCATGCAACAGTTTTGAAAAAAAAATGATCAAAGAATAGCTTATTTTTTTAGCCTTCACATTAAAATAGCCTCTTAATGTGATCGATTCGCAGGCTTAAGGAGGTTGTTCAGGGTCTTTGCGAGGTAGGCGGTAAGGAGGGAACGTATGCGCTCAAATACGGGCGCCAGTAACGGTTGCCGAAGTCCGAATAATCAAATTTTCGGTTACGTACAATAAACAAATTTCAGCTAATAAATATGTCGAATGCATATAATTGACGGTTTAGAAATGTGATTAATCGTTTTTTGTTTATTTACATCGCGAATATGTTATCAACCAAGTTTAAATGTGGCAAACGCGCAATTTAATTCTCAGTAGGTGGTTGAACTGCGCTAAGATACGAACGCCACATCATCAGCGCTTACCTGTCAAATATCCTTCGCGATTTCAGTTTTTGTGTTCGACGAAAATAAAAAGGCATAAATCTAATTGAAATGAAAAGATAAAAACGAAAAATCCAAAGTGAAAAACTGCACAATCGTCGATTAGATCAAATATAGAAACTAAAAAGCAGCGTAAAAAAGTAGTTGAGCCGAAAACTGAATGCGCAATCGAGGGACGATGCATAATCGATTTGAAGGTTATGTTGAAACACATGCATTTCTAGCTTCTGTCAAGAGGAACTATGGATGAAAAATATTAAACATGAAAAAAAACGCGGCTTGACCTCAATATTTTCAGTAATCTGCCAAATATCCGAAGTTTATTTGATTGATAATGAACAAATTTTAATTAGCATCTTTATCGACAATAATCATTATTTAAATTATTTAAATAATGATTATCGACAATAATCATTATTTAAATACTCTTTATGAAACCGCGGTAAGAAATTTATGAGGTGGAAGCAATAATTTGTGCGTTTATAATTGTGGCGCCGAATCAAAATTTCGACTTGAGAGCATTGTTGCGCGTAGCGCGCTTTATCGTTTTTACGCAAATCAGCTAATATTTTCTGCTTTATTTCAAGAATATCCCGATAACGAGACAGACAAAACGCCTTCGCTCTTCGTTGGAATTATTCATAAAAATGTCAAGATTTTTTTTCCACCTATTCGTATTCAATTCTTAACTTTTTTATTATGTTGCGAGAGTCATATCAGAGTTGTCGCATAGCTTTAGCTATATCGCCCGTATATAAGAGTTTTACTTCAATAATTAATTTCTCAACAATTGTGCGGACGAATGACTTGAAATATTGCACGGAGTCGTCACACCTGTTCACCAATATTCTCAATCAATTTCAGCAATTTCCTAACATTACACGATAAGAAAGCAACCTCCTTAATATTCATAGTGGGAACAGAAATGAAAATTCTTACCCACTCTCTCTCTCTCTCTCTCTCTCTCTCTCTCTCTCTCTCTCTTTCGCTCTCTCTCTCTCTCTCTCTGGATTGTCCGATATTCATGCACGTTTATCCGAAGCACGTCGAACCCGCACACTAACGGATGATCTTACCCGAGAGCAATCTAATAAAGATAAAAAATAACGTCGATTGTCCCGTCTCCCTTAGAGCCCCGGGAAGTGGCCGTTGGACGTTATATTGAAAAATATATATCTACTTCGAAACTGACCCGCCGTAGGTTGCATATAAACGGCTCCTTTAGAGCGGGGACCGCATAAAGATCCGTTTTCCGTCGAAGGAAGCCGAGAGAACCTTCCACCCCTCTCGCTCTCTCTCGCTTTCTCTTTGATGGACTTTGCATTAGACAAATTCTTTTAAGCAAGTTTTCTCAGCATTTGTCATTAAAATGCCAATAAATAATTTAGCCCAAGAGTAAAATGGATCAACACTTTTTTTTCCTCCAAGAGAGATCGTTCAAACGCGTATAATTATTTCTAATACCTTTTTACCATTATTCATACGTTTTACTCATATGATTATTCATACGTTTATATTTATTTCTCGATAGATTAGGACCACTCCGTCGTGGGAAAGAGTGGTCCTAGAATCCCTTTCTATGCTCCAGCTCAAGAAAGACAAGTAGAGAGAGAGAGGGAAGGAAAACTCTCGAGTTCTCAAGGGACAACGTGCGTGCGGGGGCGTGAAAGTGTAGGCGCAAAGAGAAAGAGAACGGGAAAACGGAGTGTTCAGGGGGTGCGAGGAACGAACTCACGTTGAGACAAATCGCGGATGGTGGGATATCGTTAACCGGCTTGCCCCTATCACGTATGGGACCCCGGATACGGTAACGACCAAAATATTTTCACCCAGGTACACCTCCGGGGATCCCGGGATGAAAGTATACAGACTACTCCACTACTTCGTCGACAATTTTCTGACTCGGCCATTCTCTCTTTTGTCAAGCTCTCTCTCTCTCTCTCTCTCTCTCTCTCTCTCTCTCTCTCTCTCTCTCTCTCTCTCTCTCTCTCTCTCTCTCTCGCTCTCGCTCTCGCTCTCGCTCTCGCTCTCGCTCTCGCTCTCGCTCTCGCTCTCGCTCTCGCTCTCGCTCTCGCTCTCGCTCTCGCTCTCGCTCTCGCTCTCGCTCTCGCTCTCGCTCTCGCTCTCTCTCTCTCTCTCTCTCTCTCTCTCTCTCTCTCTCTCTCTCTCTCTCTCTCTCTCTCTCTCTCTCTCTCTCTCTCTCTCTCTCTCTCTCTCTCTCTCTCTCTCTCTCTCTCTTGCTCTCTATCTGTCACAGTCTTTCTCGATCACGAGCTTTCTCCTACCGTTCTCAATTTTGTCTTCCCCTCTACTTTTGCTTTTCCGGCGTAGTGCAAAAACATCACACGAGAAATCGAGAAAAAAATAGTTTTACAAAAATGCTTAGCAATATCGGCTTTACACTAAAGGGCAAAAAAAAATATTTCAGCAATAAATGACCTGACATTCATAATTTATTTAACTTTTCTTATCCTGATATTTATAATCTATTCAACTTTTATTATCTATTTTTTAATAAATTTAGAGAATTCAACAACAAACTCGCGAAGGTAATTGCAGTGCCCACTAGTATGAAAAGCGAATAAAAAAGAGAACAGCTATCAGGATGAAAATTGAGGAATAACAATAGTTAATGGCATTCGAAACAAAAACCATACTCAAAGAAAATCATCCTCTTTTAATGTCATATATTTTGATAATGATTAAAATTAATTAAAAAATCTCTCAAGACCTTCGGAGAGTTTTTTCAAATAATTAATAACATCCAGTATGGAATTATTCGATATCACGATTTTTTAATAAAAAGAAAGAAGTGTAAAAGAAGGAAATAAAAAAAAAAGAAAAATAAAGAATGCATATTGACACATCTGTTCTCTCTGATTGTCGTTGACGTTGCACGACGACAAGAGCGTCGGCATACTTTTTTCTCTCTGTTCTTTGAACGTGCATCTATTTCTCTTGAACTTAGGTAGGATCCATATTCTCCTCTCCCTTTCTCTCACCCTATCTTTATCCCTGTTTTATTCCCTCCTCTCTCTCTATCTCTCTGCTTCTCTTCTCTCTGTCGAGCCCCGCGCGCAGCTATTATTTATTTAATGCCTCTCGTTCTGCGTTACACAACTATTTACCGAGAGCTCGACGTTTGCGACGCTCAGCTGACGGCGGAAGGACTACGCTCTTCTCGATCCAAAGAAAAAAAAACATAAAAATGTTTTTTCTCTTTCTCTCGCGAGACTTTTTTTTGTTGCGTGCGTAAAATAAACTTGTGTGTACCAAAGCGAACATTGACGCACCCATGGGGACCCACCTAGTTTGTACAAATAATTCCTTCCCCGTATGTACATCCATAACGCTTGTACACAGATACGTACATAGTCGTATATAAATATATACATGTATTGAGACGTTGAATAAGTTCTCGCTGTTTTCCGACTGATGGCGTAACCAGAACTGCGTGGGTGCATTTTAATCTTTAAAGAAGCATCGATAAAGAAATACTATAATCAAGCTTGAAATTAAGTGTACGTCATTTCACCGAAGTCTAAACATCTTTTTTCTCATAGAGTTAAACATGTCAAATTTCGTGCCAAAAAAAGAGTATTGGCGGGGAATCATAAGGCACTACTTTCTTTTTTAAAAATCTTGCAGCTGAAGCACACAGAATTCATGTTGATATTTACGGCGACCATGCTCTGTCGGAAACAACATGCAGAGATTGGTTTAGACGCTTCAAAAATAATGATTTTGATGTTGATGATAAAGAACGCTCTGGTGCAACGAAAAAGTTTGAAGACGAAGAATTGGAGGCATTACTTCATGAAGACTCATGTCAAACGCTAGCTGAACTTGCAGAATCATTAGAAGTTGATCACACAACAGTTTTGAAACGTTTGAAAGCATTAGGAATGATTCGAAAGCAAGGACATTGGGTGCCGTACGAGTTGAAGCCGAGGGACGTCGAACGGCGTCTTTTAACGTGTCAACAGCTGCTTCAATGGCAGAAAAGGAGAGGTTTTGTGCATCGTATCCTGACTGGCGATGAAAAATGGAAAAACAACCCTAAGCGTAGAAGACCGTAGGGTAAGCCCAGCCATACATCAACATCGTCGGCAAAGCCGAATATCCATGGTTCCAAGCTTCTGCTCTGCATTTGGTGGGATAAGCTAGATGTAGTTTATTATGAGCTGCACAAGCCGAACGAAGATCGCTATTAACTACAATTGATGCGTTTGAGCAGCCGCTATATGAGCACAGACACGATGAAGTGATTTTGCAGCATGACAACGCTCGGCCACATATTGCAAAACCGGTGAAAACTTATTTGGAAACGCTTAAATGTGAGGACCTATCCCACTCGCCGTATTCACCAGACATTGCCCCTTCCGATTATCACTTGTTCCGATCGATGGCACACAGCCTGGCTGAGCAGCATTTCCCTTCCTATGAAGATGCCAAAAAATGGCTTGACTCTTGGATAGCCTCAAAAGACGTGTCGTTTTTCCGACGTGGAATTAAAATGCTGCCAGAAAGATGGGAAAAAGTAGTGGCTAGCGATGGACAATACTTTCAGTGACATGTTTTTTTTACTATTTTAAAAAAGAAAGCAATCATTGTCACGAAAAAACAGCGAGAACTTATTCAACATCCCAATATATATATTAGGGTGGTCCATTTTTTATTTTATTTTTTATTCTTTGCGGGACATCCGATTAAATTGTGACAAATAGAGAAAAAATATCGTAAAAGAACCCTGTAATCGGAAAATATTTAGCAATCGGTAAAGTTTTTTTCAAAATTTGGAAAAATTCCGACCGCCATACTCTTTTTGCAAGAATATCGAATGTACACAATAAATTTCATCTGAATTGATCGTATCGTTCGGTCAAAATTAGTGCTCAAAATTTCAAAGTTATCACAGCGTATGATGACTTAAAGTCAGAGATGCACTAAAAAGTTATTCCGGGGTGTTTCATTTTCAGCATTTAGTGATCTTCATTCTGCTGCAAATAGAACTGGAGGCAGCTTTAAGACGGTGACGATTTAATGATAATGGAGGAAAAGATAAGGTGGTTATGTGAAAAGCAAAAGGCGATGTACACTGCAAAATCAATACAATACAAAAATACAGGAAAATATCTTAATTCTGCTGTACTCAAAGTAGGATTTTAATTAATTTTTTTTCCAGAAAGCTCAATTTTTTTCTGGCAAATACTACTCGTCACAAAAATACGCTATATATTGTTCGATGAGGACTTGAAAAACTATGAAAAGTCGTATTTTTCTCAGTTGCAAAATCTCGACGCAATATCCTCAAGGAATTTTGACACCAGAATCGAAATGCTTGTAGTCCGTTAAAATTTAAATCGCCGAGAGATTAATCAAGGATGCATTAACTATCCAAAAATCAAACGGTTTCACAATATAGCTGCGGAGATTTTAAATGTTCAAGTTAAACCTTTATCCATTTGGCAATACACATGACACCTCGTATATATCAGTTATAGGGCTGTGCGGACAAAAATAATATGGACATACATTTTTTTTTAATTGAGCAAACCATGATTATAGTGTTAGGAATATCATGTTGAATAATCAAGTAGTTTCTCTTATTCGCTCATTAATAATACTTGAAAAAAGAGATGTGAATTTTGAGCTCGAACGGTTTGTTTTCGGACATTAACGAAACTTGTAGGTTATAAGTGGCTCTGTCGAGTGAACCACTGACAGTCAAGCATCAACTGGCGGGTATTTCAAAATCGGCGGATGTTTAAAACCTATACATAGTATTATAGCATTTGAGCTTAATAATAATAGTACATTATGACACGAGGAAGAAAAAAGAAAGAAAAAGTTTTTTCGTCGATTATTATACAAAATTTTATTGTACGCGGTGTGAAAATGGGGGTTTTACGCACGCGAAGCGTTCGTAAAACATCCATTATCGTACCGAGTGAAATAAAATGTATTTATTCGTCCGCTCGACATTTTTAACGTTTTCTCGACTTTTCCGAATCAAAAGCTCTTTATAAAACGTTGTACGTTGTACGTTTTCCACTATGTAAATAACCTGGAGCCGACGATGCTTCAGCGATAGTCAGTCGTGTCAATTACAGAGAATGCCGCTGTTGCCAGGTCCATCGGTTATTTTTTCTTCAATTAAATTGCAACATATTTATGTTTAATTGCCAAAATGATAAGTGTTAATATCATTTACCGGCTTGGAAATATTTTTCAACATTATTATCAGTTGGAAAATGTCCAATAATCGTTCATTTTTACATGCAATTTTATTCGCAAGAGGTTGACAGCCTGCCGAAAACTCATTGTATTTTCATCGCCACTCTTGCAACTAACGGTATCGAAACTCCTCAAAAACACATGGCCACCATATAAATGTCACCCTGTATATATATATATATATATATACACACATAATGCTGCGCCTTGGCGATTGAGCAATGTTCTGCGAGTGGCGTGGCTTTTTTGTTTTTCTCTATCGGACTCACGGAAAAAAAAAATCATGTACGCCTCTGTTTGCTCGATGATATTTCCAGACCACTTAGCTGGAAACCGATACACAGACAAACAAATGCAATCTACGCACGTTTGTCACGATATTAAAGCGAAATCATTTTTTTTTCTCTTCAATGACGTGCGCGTACGCGGTCCAACGACGAGTGGCCCGTAATCGTATTCCTTGTGTCAAACGTCCGCGATCAAATTTTTCTCGACTTGCCCGCATTCATCGTGTATCAAAGTATCGCAGTAATTTTTGTATTTTTTATCGTTTCTTTTCCAGGTGAGCTCATACCGTCATCCGCATAATCGAGCGAATTTGGCCAAAGTTTCACGATCTTCGTAGCCCTCTCACGGACTCTTATCATCGGTAAGCCCACATATACAGCACAAAATTATACCGCATTAGTCGCGTAATACGAAACTTACACGGAGCGACGATATACACGTTGCATATTTTATCGCTCGATACGCAGAGGGCGCCGTATATTCTTCAAACGTGAGGAGAAAATAATCAAATTCGTACGCATTTTCCGGCCCTACTTTAACGATAATAGTCACATGTTTGGTGTCTTAAAAAAAAAACCATCATTTTTGAGAAAATTTAACGGTTTTCTTAAATTTTTGCCGTTAACTATGGGAGAAAAAAACTACGATATCGTTGCTCCGTCGATTTGTCCCGGATAGATAAAGTGTTAGTATACAATAGGATCAACGCCCCCCCACACTTCCGGGTGAAACGAACCCCAACGTGCGTCCGTACAGCGATAAAATCGTATTTCCTCTCGCCCCCTCCGCCCCCTCCCTCCTTCTTCTCCTCGATATAACGTTCTTTTTTTTTACCACAGATGTAAGTGTATCTCGCGTTTCGTTTATACGAAATTGCTTGTATCAATAAAGCAAACGACGTTAATGTCCTTCCGCCGTATCTGCACAAATATATATATATATATATATATATATATATATATATATATATATATATATATTGTGCTATACATAACTGTATCGTGATACAAGCTTAAGCGGGTTGTCTCGAAATATCGCGCCTGCAATTCACAGTCGAATCCAAGCAACTTTATCCAATACCCTTCTCTCTCTCTCTCTCTCTCTCTCTCTCTCTCTCTCTCTCTCTCTCTCCCTCTCTCTATCTCTCTCACACACACACACACGCAACAACGAAATGCCCGTTGCAAGGGGTTGCCAACGATGGTCCGACTATATATAATCTAATCTTACCCCTATGATAATATGTTCTATAGATATATATACATATATATGAATGCGACCTTATCATCTCTCCTATATATCAATATTCAATTACGCGAACCTCAGCTAAACTCCTCGCGGACGTACAATGCCCTGTGGATCATAGGAAAATGGTTTATTAGGGTGCTTGGAAGAGAAAGACAGATGGAGAAAGAGCCATGGTAGCCAAACGACCCTGGGAAAGCCCACAATCCTGGCCTATGATATATACGTATATGTATATCTTGTGTACATTCTAGAAGACGAGGAACTTGGAGAATTTCCTGATAAAATCTTGCAAGATGTCTCACCCCCTTTCCCGCTTTTGCCTCCTACGACGATCTTAAATTAATCGAATCCCTATGATACACCAAGAATGTTAGCCGCTAATTTCATCAAAAATCCAAG
Organism: Ophion ventricosus; assembly: GCA_963932345.1. NCBI lineage: Eukaryota > Metazoa > Arthropoda > Insecta > Hymenoptera > Ichneumonidae > Ophion > Ophion ventricosus. The sequence continues at coordinate 13,612,643 of OZ010714.1, read as the reverse complement.
CAAGCAAAACGAAGATGGAAGTTTCTACGACCAATCATACGTTTCGTCAAACTGCTCAATTATTAAAGCTAGGATAAACCGACCAGTGAATGGACGAATGACAGTAGGATTTAGATGGACTGTAAAATTAAAATATTGTAAAAATAAACTTTTTAATTGATTTAGCTAAGGAAAAATATTATTCTGATAGTAGAAAAAAATATTCGAAGTAGTTGCAACAAATAATATTGGAGAAATTGACAAATAAGTAGCGAAACGTCTAAGTCGCCAGTGAATAGAGGAAATAACTGGTAAATGGACACTCGACTACCAGTAAATGGACGTGTAGTATAGATGAGTGCTGTGAAGGATGATTTATTATTTATTTTTATTATACGCTGGATTTGGCGATCACTGTGTTGCACAAAAATTATAATATTCTTATACATATGAATATTATATTTGTTATTACGATTTCGTAGAAAATACACAAAGCTATTTTGAATCTTAGCGTGACTTTTTCGAAAAACTACTAAAGTTTGTTACGACGGAGTAACAGAATATTAAATTTAGTAAAAGTTTATAAAACGAACAAAATGATTTGATGACAACATTTGATGAAATATAGATCGTCAATTCTTCGCAGTAATTAATTTAGCAATTTTCGGCAGATGAGCTATAATTTTCACTCAGATTTAAGACTTATCAGAACGGGGCCCATATGTCAATCCACTGGAAAGAGGTTAGAATACTGCAGCACTGAATAAACATGTCTAATTCTGACCTATTATTACGGATTTTTTTTTAATTTCTACCAAAAATCAAAGATTGATTCTATCTTAAATAATAAAAGTAATATCTACCGTTAAAAGTCATAAAAACTTTTGTTTTCGCCTTCAGAACACCTAATGTCCACAGCCATATCGTAACTAAGTTGCGCGGTGTACAATTACCACAAACTAGAAAAATTCCGTGTGGCGTAAAAAAATTGGATATTGAACAAAGAAATTGATTTTAACGACACCTGTGATTTTTTTTTGCTCAATTATAGTAGTTCGATTTTTTACCGACAATTCATATTCTTTACTTATTAAAAATATAATTCAGCTTTCGTCCATTCACTGATTCCGGCCCATCACTGGTACTCTATGTGGCTCGCCGAAAAATGCGAATTTTTTGGGAATTTTTTTTTTTGAATATACTAAAAATTATACTAAGAATAAAAAGAATACCAAAAATGACTAATACTTGTCTACCGGTGTTGACGTAAACAAAAAAAAAAACATTTAAGAAAAAATACACGATAGCGGTTCAATCATAGCTACAGTAAGATAGCTTTTAGGCGCTCTGTGGGAGGACGCAGATCTTTTATGAGTCAGGATCTGGAACAAAAAAAAAATTCGCCTTTTACATTAGTCTTGCTAGAGAAGAAGACACGATAGGAAAACTACTACGGTAGACAAGTAGGAAAACAGGCAAACATTTTTTTTCTACTCAGATGTAACGCCTGAAGGCCTTATATACCCTTGGATGGCCGGAAAACAAGGTTTTTTTTGGGATTTTTTTTTAATACTAATAAAGCCATCAAAACGACGTTTGGAGCAATTATCTTATATATCTGTATGTACTCAAGTAAATTTTTTATTTCCCAAAAATAAAAAATAGCGGCCTTAGCGGCCGGTAGAAATAGAGCGCCTTTTTGTAGGCCCTCGGACTCGTTGAAGACGCGCAGAAGCAAGTAGACCAAAAAAAAAGGTCCGTAATCTACATGAGTTTTGCTAGCGAAGTACACACGATTATTACAAAATATTGATTTTTGCAAATATAGCACCATTTTGAAAAAAAAACGTCGTGTTTTCGACTATAAAAACGGCCATAATTTGTTTATAAAGGCCGTAATTGTTAATCGATCGTGAATACCGTGTGTACTTCGCTAAAAAATTGATCTGAGAAGTGGCTGTTGAAATTTGAAGTCAACTGGGTAAAAATTGTAGGAGGTACGAGTCCTCCCGATTTTGAAAACAAAGTTTCAAGAAAAACGCGTTTCAAGTTTCAAAAACCATCGGCGAAATATTTCGAAAAAAAATCTTCCACTTCAAATAACATTTGCATATTCTTGGGGTGTTTATACAACATTTGAGCCAATATAAAAAGAATATAATTTTTCTTTTATAGCTGTTTAAGGCCTTAAGCAAGGATAAAGTACATTTTGAAAGTGTTTTGAAAAATAAAGAGTCAGGTATCAACGTGTGTAAATTTTTGTTTAAATCGCATAGCAAGTGAAATCGAGATAAGGAAGAAAGAATGAATTGGGCTCCGATCGGACGTAGAAACGAAGCTCAATGTGAGAGGAGAATGTTCGGGAGATGAAGAGAGAGACGATGTTCGAAGGAATTCGCCCAGCCTAGCGCGCTTGCAACCCTTGAATAACGTTATAACGCCCCGGTTGGCGGAATTTGAAATTTGTTTCTTTATCGGCCATAATTTTCGGGAATCTACACACGAATAGGTTGCCTCCTATACCAAAAGAGCCACAGTTTTCGCGAGCTCTACATACGTGCATCACTAGATCCTCGAGTACACAGTTATACATATATGGTAATGGTGCTGATGCTATTCGCTCAAGGAGTACAACCACCAAACCTTGTATATCGAAACCTCGAGCATATACGTATATACTTCATGTAGATATATAAATTTGTGTGGGTATGTATATATGATCGAACTCCGTTTCCACTTGGATTCTACGAGACTCTAAAATTTTATCTTCCACAGCTCGTTTCTTGATTCTTTTTTATTTTCTATCGAAACTTGAATTATTCTTCGCGATAAACATAGTTCGAGGAATAAATTATGTACCTCTGAATACGGGAGCTTACAGTGTGGATGTGTGTATGTTCCGTAGGGATGTTTTCCCTAACTTTTCATCAAACTCTCCCTCTCTCTCTCTCTATCTCGTCGAGTAGTAAAGCCGAGAATATTGGCTTTTTATTTTTTATTGAGCACGACTAACGTTAACTGAATCGACCGCGAATCTCGGAACGCGGATGAAATAAAATTTTATGCCCATCGTAATATACAATCGTGTGTACAAAAAGAAATATCGTCGTCGTTTAGTATGTTTATGAGAACGAAACTTTGGGCGACCACGTGACTGCGAAGAAAATTTTTAAAAACTTCAGAATGAACATTGCACGGAGCGAAAAAGTGTGCGGCCCTGCGAAAATTTGGGTCCTCTGTGAGGACTTCGAAGTGGCTGCACTGACGGAAATCACGACGGGACAGGGGCATATCAAATGGGTGGCGAAATTATAAAAAGATTCGGGTGAGAAGACCAATTAAGGATACCCGTGTAGAAATTGTCGTAGGGATCCAATTGGATTCCCATGCTTGTCCCCACTTCCCACGTAGAAATTTTAATAGGGTCCGATTCGGAATGCTTTCAGGTTTCCTGACTGCCCTGGTAGGGGGACGGGAATAAGGGAACCCGATAGCGCCCTCAGAGAAAGTGTAACGTTCTGTCACCATATGGGCCTTATCTGGCTGCCTGATCAGGCTGATATCCGGTTGCCTGACCAGGCGTTTATAATGCTGCCTGATCAGGTCATTATAATGGTGCCTGATCAGGTCCTTATAATGCTTCCTTACGTAGCCAGTACACATACATGCTCGTACACACACATACTCTACAATGTATTTATACGAGGCCTAAAATGTATTTGCCAATATAATTTTTATTACGGAAAGTTACAAAAAGGTTATAATCAGATTAATTAAAGATAGTATAGAGATCATTATGAATAATGTTCCATTTATGTTTTATGTTGAAGTGTTTTTATTCCGAACCACCCGGTTCCCTTCCAAAACTTGGCATTATCAATTACTTTTCTCACTGCTTGCTCAAAATCTTTTGACGGACAATAGAGGAAAATATACGCTCGCTCAATTCAAATGTCTCGTAAATTATTAGTTCGTATTTTTCGGACATGAACTTGGTGAAAAACAATTTTTTTTAGGAAATCAAGCATTAATAACGTATTAAACGTCCATATATATTTTTAGGTTATACATATCTTGTTCACACGACGATGACAGATTTTGTACTATTTTTTGAGATTTCGAAATACAGCGGAATCTTCTAACACGCATCCGAATTGCATAACGTTTTTTTTTTCGTCCCAGTCAGTCCACGACACCTTTTAAAAACGTAAAAACTTCAAAGATAATATGCTGCTAAATGAAAATTTCGACGTAGGATATAGGAAGTTATGTGCGTTGATGGAATGCTGAGGCAGTTGTAAGGCAAGCCCCAATAGGGCCTTATTAGGTCAGCCCTAATAAGGCCATATCCGTATTACCTGATTTACGGGAGTAAAAAAGCACCATGATCAGACCGCAGTAAGGTAGCCTTCTTACTCCTGTACTACGGTTTCACCGATGCGGTCGGCATCGGGCACCGATCAGGCGTGCCTCATTACGGTATTCCAGATCGCAACATGATAGCGGCCTGATCAGTGTTCAGGCTGCCTGATCAAAATTTATAGTCGGGTTCCTGATAGGGATCCAATGGCTCATCATTATCCATTGCATTTCAATGGAGAATTCTGATTAGAATCCAATATACGAGCATGACATTTCACTATAAGTAGCCAATACAATAACCCATTGGACCCCTATCTGGAAGTGGGGGACAAGTATGGGAGTCCAATTGAATTCCTAAAACAATTTCTGCACGATAGATCGAACAGAGCGATCTTTTGAATCTCCATTTTCAAATTTGTCTCGAATATTGAAATAAAGGAGACTTTTTTCTTTCGAGAGTTAAGTTTTCTGTCGACATATTTCCTGCATAAAAAAAATAGAATTCCCGAGGGCTCGGAACTTGCTTGTGCGGTCGTGATTGCTCGATTTATTGACGATGCTGGAAGTAGGCCGTGGGTGAATCGTCGACGAGCCGAGGGCACACGGAACAAACTGTGACCACGGCACTCGAAGCTCACGTGATTCCTCGATAGTCCAGGGTGCAATGAGTACGTATAAAGAAAAAGGGAATGAAAAAACAAAAGTGGCGCGATCACATGAAGCATACATATACGAGCTTTTGTGGTGTCTCGGTGTGCGGGAAACCTCCTGCGGAGAAACAATTACGTGACGCAAAAACTTGCGGAGGCAGATACAATGACGTAAACTTTGCTATAAATATAACAGAAATATATAACAATGACGTTGAACACGATACTATATAGCAGTGACCGGATCGTGCCAAGGAAATTTTTCCATACCCAAGCGATCTCGCAAATATAAACATTCGTGAGGTACAGCGTAAATAAAAGACACGCACGAGCGAGAGAGGTTCGGGGTAGGATGAAAGAAAAAATAATTTAAAAAAAGAGTTAAGATCGTGATAATTCGAACGGTCTGTTCGCAACAATGATTATTATTGTTACTCATAAGAGAAGTCGAAAGTTGTGGGAGGCGGTTACCGAAAGACAAAAATATCGTGGCATAGCGTAACTTTGAAAATGAAAACAGACAAGTATCGAAATATATTTGTGCAAAAACGGGCTGTCATTATCGAAAACGAAAATCATACAAAAAATGGCTTAATAAATAAACAAAATTTTTAAAAACCAGGGATAAATATGAATTTTAAGAATTTTCGAAACTCTGAGAATCATGGGATTGAAGTTCGCATCGTTGGAACGCAGAGATAACTATGATTTTTCGATTGCACCAATTTCTTTTGGCTGATCTGAGCTACGAAAACTTTTCAACGATGTCTGATGTATCTTATTTGAAGATCCACAATCTAAGTCTATTGGAATGTTGAATAGTTCTCGCTGTTTTTTCCTGAAAATGAATGCTTTATTTTTAAAAATTAGTAAAAAAAAAGTCACTGGTATTATTGTCCATCGCCAGCCACTACTTTTCCCATCTTTCTGGCAGCATTTTAATTCTACGTCTGAAAAACGACACGTCGATCGGAACAAGTGATAATCGGAAGGGAAAATGTTTGGTCCATACGGCGGGTGGGGTAGAACTTCTCATTTAAGCGTTTCCAAGAAGGTTTGCATCGATTTTGCAACACGTGGCCGAGCGTTGTCATGCTACAAAATCATTTTGTCGTGTCTCTGCTCGTATAGCGGCCGTTTTTCCTTCAATATGCTCGGCTCAAACGCATCACTTGTAGTTGATCACGATCTCCCGTGATGGTTTCTTTCGGCTTGAGCAGCTCATAATAAACTACAACCTGCTGATCCCACAAATGCAGAGCAGAAGCTTCGAAGCATGGATATTCGGCTTTGCCGACGATGTTGATGCATAGCCGGGCTTATCCCATGATTTTCTGCGCTTAGGATTATCGTAATGTATCCATTCTTTATCGCCAGTCACGATACGATGCAAAAAACCTTTCCTTTTCTGCCGTTGAAGCAGCTGTTGACCCGTGAAAAGACGCCGTTGGACGTCTCTCGGCTTCAACTCGTACGGCACCCAATGCCCTTGATTTTGAATCATTCCTAATGCTTTCAAACGTTTCGAAACTGTTGTGTGATCAACTTCTAATGATTCTGCAAGTTCAGCTAGCGTCTGACATGAGTCTTCATGAAGTAATGCTTTCAATTCTTCATCTTCAAACTTTTTCGGTGCGCCAGAGCGTTCTTTATCTTCAACATCAAAATCATTATTTTTGAAGCATCTAAACCAATCTCTACATATTGTTTCCGCCAGAGCATGGTCGCCGTAAGTCTCAAGAAGAATTCTGTCTGCTTCAGCTGCAGATTTTTTTTTGAATAACGTAGTGTAGTAGAATTCCCCCCAAATACTCTTTTTTGGCATGAAATTGGACATGTTTAATACTATAAAAAAAAAGTTGTTTACACTTCTACGAAATGAAATACACCGAATTTCAAGATTTCTGATAGTACTGCTTTATAGATGCGTTACCGCCTTAAACTACACGCACGCAGTTCTCGTGACGCCATTTATTGGAAAACAGCGAGAACCTGTTCAACGTCCCAATACAAAAAATATCTTGGAAAATAATCAAAATGAGGCAATAAAAACATAAAAATAAATATTCCATGCATTCCAACGATGCAAACTTCAGCCCAATTGAGAACTTTCCATCAGGTCGTAAAGATCCTAGGAAAAAAGAACAGAAAGGAATGTTCGAGGTGGTATCTTTAGATAAAAAGAACAAGCCCCGTTATGCTTTATGTATCATTCTCTGCCACGTTTTTAAAACCCTAGCTGATCTTGAACACGATTTTTTCGTGTCTTTTTTTTAGAAATGGCAGTAGGAATTACTTCGAAATTGATCTCCAATTTCGTGAAATAAAAAAGAATTCCCATTTATTCCGCAACCCTATTCAGCTCCTTGGAAAGTAGTCCAGTTTGTGGAAAATGCGTGCAGCTCGAGAACTATTTTAAAAAAATCCGCATAGAAAAATGTTCGATTAAAAAAATCAGTTGAGAGTTTGAAAAAAAATGTAGAGATTTTATCTTTTGGTCGAAAAATCGTGAAATAAAATTGTAATTTTCTTTCTATAGAATGAATACTTTTCAGGGATCCTCGAATGTTTTTCCTTGTATCGACCGAACGCATACTTGAGAAATGTTTGGAATAAATGTTTCATCGTGGAAACGTATACGCATTTTTGTACGCCGTTCATAGCCAAACGAATATACAATATGTATAGAGTTAAGGGGCTTCACAAGCAATGAATGATAAGACAGGCCACAGCGGTGAAAATGCATTACAAGTCTGCCGGAAGCTCGTGCAACTCTGCTCCCTGAAAAGGGCAAGGGGGGGAGGAGAGAAAACGAAGACCAAGAAAGCTCCGCGACTGCGGTATAGAATGAGGTTGGTTAAGGGGTTGCGCGACGATGGGATGAGGAAGGGGTGGTTGTGTGTCACGTGAAAAAAGCGAGACACACAGCGGGCACGAGCGCATTATGTGAAAAATATGGTAATAATATTGCTGGGGCCAAGCAAAACACAGGCCACCCTGCATGTGAAATATGCGAGATCGCTCCAACCACCCCCGTAACCCCTAAAAAAACCTCTCGTTCTCATGTCGTCTCTCTCGTTGCAGTTCCTCTCTCTCTCTCTCTCTCTGTTTTTCCACTTTCTCAACCCACTCGATGAATCGGGGGTACGTACCATCGTAGATGCTCTTCATCCCCTTCCTCAAATCTAGGCCCTCTCTTCACCCTCTCGGCGTTCTTCTTTCCGACGAGAGCTTTTACTCCTTTTTCATTTTTTTTAAAGCACCTCTGGCCTTCCTTCTCGCTCCTCACTCCATTCATCCCCATTCATCCCTTGCCGGAGCCATCCCCTTTCTCGTCTGGTATACAGTAACCCGCGAAAGATCTTACAGAGGAGACTCGGATTCCAGAAATATTCTTGCTGAATACAAATGTCCCATGCTCTCGTTGCGCTCGCGCAGGGAGCGGAGGTCTGCAAAACAAACAAAAAAAAAAAGCAGAGCGAGAAAAGTACCCCGCGTGCCAAGCAATTTTCGGTAAATATTCGGAAGTGTCACTCCTGTCAGAATCGAGCTGATTTTTTTTGTGTGGTTTCTTACAGTTAAAAAACATCATATTTAATATTATTATGGCAGCGCATCAACAAAAACAATTATTAAGAAGGTAATTCTATACTTTAGCATCGAGGCCACGAATCGTGGAATCGTGGGGTGCGTAGAACACTGGGGTGGGCGAAGGGCACCTCGATAGGTGCGTAGAATCGTGGGGTGCGCAGAACGCAGGGGTGGGCGGAGGGCACCTCGGATGGGTGTGTAGAATCGTGGGGTGCGTAGAACGACATTGTTTTTGTTGATGCGCTGCCATAATAATATTAAATATGATGTTTTTTAACTGTAAGAAACCACACAAAAAAAATCAGCTCGATTCTGACAGGAGTGACACTTCCGAATATTTACCCAATTTTCTTCGTGCGAATTAGCCAGTGGGGCTCTGAGAAAATAAAAACAAAACACGTTACATTCAACAAGCCGCGTGATTTACTCTCGTCTCACCGATATCGTAGTAGGGAGAATTTTCCTTTTTTTCTGGCAGGATGAACGGAACTCATCCCCCCATTACATTGGACACACCCTCTCTCTCTCTCTCTCTCTCTCTCTCGCTCACTCTCTATCTTTCCCTTCAGTACTCCGACGAAAGGGTGGACAGGGTATTTTTAGCCTTCAGTCTTGTGATTTTTTAAAAAATGAATCGCCATTTGATGTCTTTCTCATCAGCACGCTTTGGTGAATCTGGAATACGGGACGAATGAATCATCACTTTTTCTCACGCGAAATGATTTCAATTTACCCTCAAAGGATAAACACGAAATGATGATTAATATCCGGAGTAAAATGATGTGTAGTGCAAAAAGCAGTAACAGAATGTGATGTTACATAATCTCTGATTGGTATTGAAAGACGAGAAAATATGTTGCTCGCTGTGAATCAAAAAACTAAATGGGTGGAAAAATGTGAGGCTTGAGGATCGAGGAAAATGAGAAAGGCGCGGAGGGGCATATTTGGCTGAAAGTAAAACGACGAGGAAAATGAGTAGGATAAGTCGCGAGGAAAATTGTCGGGAAAGCGATCAACTTATTTTCAACCAGTTAATATTTTCAACACTGTCGGAACATAAGCCGAGCATTAAGCTTTTTCTTATATTTTTTTTTCTCGTTTTATCATTAACATTATTATCGTGCTCGTTATTTCCGAGCTTCTCTCTTGGTGCACTTGTAGCAGGCTCCTTCATCGAAGATCGATATCTACAAAAGAGTCAAATTGTTTTTATTTATTTAAATTATTATTTTCATTTTTTTCAGTACTACGTCTGATTTCGGTCTAAATTAATAGAATTAATGATTAATAATATAATAATAAATTTTGAACTTTAAGAAATTAAAAAATTTTAATTCAAGTTGAAAAAAATGATATTAATATAAAAGAATTTTTATTAATTTCAAGACATTTAATGAAAAATAAGTCATAATAAATCGAGCCCAACCAAAATAAAAGCAATCGAGGGCTTTACCGTATCCATATGTTTCATCCTCTTACATACGAAAAAATTGTCGAAAGTGCGTACGAAGGAAAAATTGAAAATAAATAAATAAAAGCTAAAATGAAAAGACTAAAGTATGAAAGTAATTTTTGTCTATTCAAGAATGTACGAGATCATCTCAGACTACTCTATACACGCAGACGGATAAAAAAAAAGCTGATATGAACTCAAACATTTATCCCCGGAGTAATACTCGTTTAGTTCTCGACACTAATTTACTTAATTACATCAGTAGCAGCAGTGGTAGCCCTCGTCAACCTTCTCCTAAGCAAGGGACGACGGGGCTTGCTCAATATTTTTCCGTCTCGGGCTCTTTTTAGTACCCGCACCCAAACGCACAATATCACCACCCTCTCGTTCGCTTCTAATTTTTGTTCTTCGCCGACCCCTGATACTTTTTCTCACCCCTTTACACTCCGGCGTCAACTACCCCGCGATGTATGGGGCCTTTCACATTGATTTAACGGAACTGTCAATGTCTTAGGAATTGAACACCCAAAGAAAAAAATCTTTTTGAAAACAATCAACACCTTATTTGCAATTAATTTGAACTGGATTAATAATTTTTTGGATTGACCTTCGTTCTGAAATAATGGGTGCAACAATACACGAATTCGGATACAATATTTCTTGGATATTCCCAGTGCAAACGATCGAACGATTTTTTTATCATGAAATTTTGGAGTGTCTGTAAAGTTTTTTTTTTCGCTGCGAACTACCATTTGACAACGGGACATAAATGTGAGTGAAGATACCGTTGATTAGGCCTCGAGTGTCCTATATACGCCCGCGCCATTCCGTCACTCCGGAAGGGTGGTTTCTCATTCCTCCTGGCAAGCTCTCATCCCTCTTGACATCTCAGCAAGGGCGTGAAAAATATTGGACAATTTTACGTCTCGGAAAATTCGGCGCTGTTCTTTCTCGCCTTTCGTTTCGTGAGCTTAATTGTATCATCAAGCGAGAGAATTCGGCGTGTCGAGCCTTCCGAAACCCCCCGTAACCAACGAATCGTCAAGCTAAAAAGGGTTTTCTTTAAAGTAATACTGTACAATTTTTAACCGCAATCTCATCCGGTATTCTTGGAGTTGCCACACTGACGAGATCAGAGAGAGAATGACAGAAAGAAAGAGAGAGAGAGAGAGAGAGAGAGAGAGAGAGAGAGAGAGAGAGAGAGAGAGAGAGAGCGAGAGAGGGACTACTGGGTTTTTGGGGTTAGAACACTCTCAAAACTCCGTAAAGCTCTTGCCTTGTGTCTCCAAACTTTTGCTAGACGTATATAAAACCGATCGCGTGTGCCACGTGAACCAGATTCCAGAATCCTCAAACTACCCCTTCTTCCAGTTATTATCACGATTAATCACTCCCGGGGGTTGCCACGTCTCGCAAAGCCATATATACGTAACAAATACTCTGTCACAGCTTTTCTGGCGTTCTTAAAAATCTATCGGATGATTAAAAAAGAAACCACTACCTCAATAAAGGTTTAATAAAAAAAAAAAGATCACTGAAGAAACAAATATACAACAATTATCGATAACATTATCAAATACAATAAGCTTGAAGTTTACATCGTTGGAAAGCAACGAAAATTCTTTCTTATCTCTCATCTTCATTGTCATCCACAATCATATGTTACGAATTTAGATTGTAGATCGCTATATAAGAATCCTAAAAATGTTTGCGTAATTTTCGTAGCTCAAATCTGCCGAAGGAAATTTGGGGAGAGAAAATCATTTTCGTTGCATTCAAACGATGCAAACTTCAACGTCATGAAATACTAATCAACATAAAGGGAAGATCGAATTCCTCCATTGGGATAAATAAAGATACTGCATTTTATGTAAATAAAAAAAGGGTACCGATAATTTGTATTCACGAATCCTTCGTTCGCCGCTATACAATCTTGCGAATTATTCTCGAATGAAAGATAACTACATATCTAAAAGCAGTGTTGGGCAAAATTTAATTGCTAGGGTAACTAAAGATTAACAATTCATTAATTGTTAATCACGACTATAACAATTAACAATTAATTAATTGTAATTGTGAAAACTCACGATTAACAATTACTTAATTATTAATTGCTGTAGTCGCAATTAACAATCAATTGTTAATCGTGACTTTCCATAATCAATTTTTTCCATAATCAATCAAAACTAATCAATTTTCAATCCTTTTGGTATATTTGATTAAAAACTAACAATTAAAATTGATTATTGTATAGGGGGCTACGTAAGCCTACAAAACCCAAACAAACACGTCGTATCTGATATCTGTAAAGTTAAATAGGTTAATTGTTAGTTTGAATTGTTTCTTAGAACAATTTAAAAAGTGAATTGCAATTGTTTTAATTGTTTTATTGCGAGTTGCAATTAACATAGATTAATCCAAATAAATTCATTGCAACGTGCAATGCATAGTTATTGCATTTAATGTTAATTGCAAGTAAATTAATACAAATTATTTTTTTAGTCAATTGAAGAACTGATTGAAAATTGAATTGATTAACGTCCAACACTGCCTAAAAGTAATAAGAATTTTTCAAATTAATTGTTTGGATATTCTATTCGATTCTTACACTCTCCGTATTATTATCCCTCGAGTATGAACGATCACCGTACACCCTCGTGTTCGTCATGGGCACATTTTCTCCGATTTCTCGCAATAGGGATCTGTAGCTGCGTAATTTTATTCAGATGCGCAAGAGATTTTCCCTATGTGGGAAAAGTCCGCGAGGGGTGAAAAATTTCGAGTGTCCAACCGCGGGTGCGGATGTAGGGGAAGGTTTGCTAAAGGCGAGACTAGAGATGGAACGAAGGAATGCAAAGTGGAGTGCGCGGAGTGTACAAGAGAGAGAGAGAGAGAGAGAGAGAGAGAGAGAGAGAGGGAGTAAAGACCGTGCATCGGGTGGACCAGCCGTTCCAACGTCAGCTTGACGGACCTCTCTCGTTTGTGCAAACAAACCAAAATGGACTGCGAATAAATATGCGTCTACGAGAGAGTGAGCGAACCGAACGATGCGAATTCCTGCCCGTATGCTTGGTCATGATCCAATGTGTGTAGCACTCGTTTATATGCAGATATATATATATATATAGGGATTTTGTGACGCGGGTAAGTGGCTAGCATCCGCGCCTCTTTTATATCTATGTGGCACATATTTGAGGGCTGCGGGGCCAGTCGTATAAGCTCTTGAAGGGATTTACGAACCTTTAATGGAGCTCGACCATATACACGACGACGAGAGACAAGAACAAATTTTGCACACGACGAGCGATCTACGGAGATGAGTAATTAGGGTTCGGCAACATTTTATTTCACGCCCGTATCGAAACGCGAGCTTGTAACTCGCCGAAGAAATCATTAAAAAAAAAAACTTAATCCAACGACGATCGATGTACCCTTCCTCGGAGGAAAGGTCCAAACGATTTATTTTATTCGAACAAATGGAGTACTCATTACCCTAAATGGGACTTCCAATTGAATGAGAAAGAAAGCATCGAAATTTATGTTGTATATCCATTGGGAAAATATTGTTCGTGAACATTTTGAAATTTAAGACGAGAAGAAATACACGAGTCATGAGAAATATACACGATCGCGGATCATACTTCTTGCAAGCCACGTTAAAAATTTCTTTCGGTGCGGATTAGGTTGCAGCTTCTCTCCGTAGAAGATCGCGCGAGCCTTCAACCACCGGAAACGCCACGCGCAGTTAGGATAGAATTTCTTCTATCCTTTCGTATTCAGTCGGCATTAATATTCAATCTAGCCACTAATTGGTACTGAATTATTGATAATTATGAAAGTCGAATACAACGCTGAGATTCGTATGACTGGAGCAGAGAGATTGCAGGAATCAAAAGTTGATAGGGACAGCAAAAAGTGTGGAAGATGAAATGTTTAACTTGTCAGTTTCTGAGGTAGATATACAGGAAGTAAAAACAGTGAATTGTGTAGTAAAAAGATTTTTCTTTCTCGGTTATTGTGTTATTCCGAGTGGAATAGAAGGTGTCGCAAAAACCTCAATAAAAATCATGTTTGTTACTGCGCAAATCCCTATGACGTTGAAGTTTGCATCGTTGGTATGCAACGAGTTGTTTTTTTCATTTCCCAAATTTCCTTTGGCAGATTTGACCAACGAAAATCACGCAAACATTTTTTCGAATTCTTATTCGAAGCGATCGGCAACCTAAATCCGCAAAAAAAAATGTAATAACAATGAAAATACGATACAAAATAATACATTATGATACAAGTACGAAAAAACTTTTTCTAACGAGTGTTGCAATCACACGAGATTAGGAAAAGTTTTTTCGTCGAGTATTATACGAAATTTTATTGTACTTGGTGCGTAAAACGTTCATTATCGTACCGCTTGGAATAAAACAATTTTCGTTGCATTCCAACGTAGCAAACTTCAGCTCACAAGAACCGTCAATCATTTTTCAAGCCGCAGCTCCCCTATCGTAATTATTATTTCTATCCTTCAACGTTAATTTCAACGTCAAAGTATTTGTTAGCGCAATGCTCATGGCGCGGGGAAGCAAGGGACAATATATCTAGCATCGCTTTCCCCTCCGCAAAACAATATGCCGACAATGGAGAGGACCCACTAAAGAAACAACAGAAACAAATAATACTTGAAACGCCCTCCGATACCAACATCAAACAGTCGCCGCATATCTCGAGAGTACATATATATATATATATATATATACGGTGTGTGTACAATATCCATATATGTGTATAGGAAATTTACTATCCGAGTAACGTGAAGAGAGACGATAAGACAAGCCATGAGTGAGCAGAAAATAAATAAATAAAGCCGCAAAGTAAAGATGGATGGCGGCAAAAAACTAAAGACACAAAAAAATGAGAGAAATAGAGAGAGAGAGAGAGAGAGAGAGAGAGAGAGAGAGAGAGAGAGAGAGAGAGAGAGAGAGAGAGAGAGAGAGAGATACTGAAAAACAAAGAAAGATCATGAGAAAAGAAAGAAACGCCGACCAAAGCATTCGTCTTTCTCGGATTCTGACCGCGAGAGCCGAGAAACTTGATGATGAAGTCTCCGCAACAGGCTACTAAGCGCGCAGTTGGGCAACGCAGACCAAAGGGCTGACTACGCCTGAAATGGGCACCGCGAGGATTTTCCAACAGCGGAACGGAAAATCTTCGTTATTCCGTTAGAAAAATCCATAGGAAAGTTAGTCCATAGGAAAGTTAGTCCATAGGAAAATGTGTAAAGGACGAGAGCTAGAGAGAGAGAGAGAGAGAAATTAAAGAAAAGGAGAAGAAAAGTATGAGTGGCCATAGAGATTGAAGAAAGAGCCAAGCCGGCGAGAAAAGCGATTTAACCAGTCAGGAAAAACCAAGTGAACGTGTAATTTGTCCGTTGTTTGATTTTCATTAACGGCTTGTGGCTGTAGGCGAACCAGAGATCCTGCAGATGCAGAAACATTCGAAGGGTCGGATTCTTATTAATATATATTATACACGTGGAAGGTAGCTTGTAGTGCATTAAAAATTGGAATATGTATCAATTGCTGTTGCCGTTATGCCCTTTCGTATGACGATATGGCATTGTTAGGGTGCACCTTTACCATTTCAGTGACAAAACACACTTTTAATTAATTATTGTTTCGTATTATTGCTGCTGGCACACGAGACGGCAACACGGGACGTTTCATTATTTTTGCACCCAAAAGTAAAAAAAAACGTGATTGAAAGATTTTCTTCTACCATTGTATGAGAAAAAATATTTCAAAGTTCATTGCAATTACTGTTAATGTATCAAAACCTAACTAATTAACAAGCAACTGTTGTTTTATTACTGCATTTTACCAAATCATGTTGCATACGTCTGATTTTTTAGTGCAATTCTCACTTTGCCCAACTTACCTCATACTTATGCTCAACTTATCCCACTAAGACTGTTAAGGAATCACAGGGCGATAATTCCAAACATCGCCACCTACCCTAAATATTACCACCAATTGTGAAAAGAGTTGCTTCGAACAGCACTAGTAAATTTTCCTTCATTGAGAAGGGCTGAAAGGACCCAAAAATATCAGCAAACTTTGATGGAGCCTCAGTCTCAAGTACAACGAAAGTAGGTAGTTGCCTCGTGCATCGTATCTACCGTTGTGAGGCTGAAACATCATTGGGTCGAGATGAACCGACGAAAGAAGCGAGAGTTCCCGTCCACAAGGGGTGGGTTTAAGAGGTGGAAAAAAGCTACAAGAGAGCAAAGAGAATGGTACTACCGGTATATAAGAATGATGAAAGGAGAATGAGGGTGGTAAGGGGGTGGCCATGGGGGTGAGTTTAGCTCGATAAGGCTGTAAAAACATAACTACATACTTTCTCGTTCTCATGTTTATATTATTTTTTCATTACGCAGTTTTTCTTTCTCCCTCTCTCGAGGCCGCCTCGCGATACACATATATCTCACAAATTCTTACTACAGCATATACTTATTTTGCCCTGCGGCTTGATAAGCTCAATCTAATAAAGGCGATTTCATCGATATCGCGAACAACGATGATGTATATATACAATAACCCGCCCCCCCCCCCTCCCTCCACCACATATCAAAGGAATGTACATTCATCAAGGTCGTTCGGCATTTCTACAAGAGAAGGTTCCGCTCTCTTTCGAGCTCTCCATTTCCCTCGCTCTCACGGAGCTATCATTTTTTTGCGCACAATTGATGAGCTTCGGGATCTTCAAAGGGGTCGAAAGGGGGTGGACGAAGGGTGTAAGCAAACCCGCAGAATGCCAAAATTACTCTCCCTCCGATGCACCCCCATCCCTATATATACACTCGTATCCGTTTCACCCCCATCTCACCTATCAACGAGGATTCACCTCTTCCATCCCTCTGCGTAGAAATGCTCTGCGTCGAGCTTTCCCGCCAGAAAGGCTCCAAGGCCTCAATGCAACACCCCCGCATTCGCATAGTTGCCGATTCTCGCGTCCCATCTCGCTTGACAACGTCACCCAACAAAATCCAAGGCCGGACAGAGCCTCATTACCCGTCTAATGCCCGTCGCGCGTCTGATATAAGGGTAGACAAGGGAAAATGGACCATGTGAAAAAATAACTCTTTGTGGAACGTGCACCAATTAATGTAGTAGAATTTCCTATTTGCTAATAAAGGTTTTGTCTAATGTGAGGGTCGGGGAGGCAAAATGGCCCGGTTGAAGAGGAACATCACTTTGGTGCCCGTCTTCGATTTTTCAGAAACTCGTGTTCGTGGTAGAGCATCAAAATCCATTGGATAGGTTTTTTAATCGGCGGATGAATGCTTTAAAGGGTGAATTTTTAGGGCGTCGGGAGCTTAAGGGGGTAAATCACATTCCATACATTTTCGATAATCATTAATAAAAATTGAGGACACTCGAGGAAAACGGAGGTGAATTTGTATTCACAGAGTGAAAGCACATCAATGATTCAGGATTCAGCAAAAAATATTTTAAATGGAAATTTTGTTTGCGGTTGGACAAAACGAAAGTTTCTTCACTAATCGCCGCCAACTTATTTTTCGTTTCGATTTGAAACTTCGGACTGCGTGCATTTTCTTCGCGATAATTTTTTAATGCTCTACCATAAATATGAGTTTTAACAAAATCGAAGAAAGACACCGTAGTGATGTTTCTTGCGAGAAAATTTTTTTTTCCATGGAAACTGTAAATAAATGGCGTATGCAATTCAGAATTGTACCCCGCAAATACTACTCGATAAATATAGTTTTATACCATTCTTTATTCTGTATTCTGTTGAGCAATCTCGAGAATACATTTCTCAAACGATTTATTTATTTTACAATTGGCTACGTTGGGAATATGAAAAATGTATAGAATATTCAACAAACGAAGGCACTGAGGGAAACTTAATTTCACTTTATGGATGCAAAAAGTATAAAGTAAATGCTAAAATTGATTTATGACGTTCGTGCCGAAATTTATGTTTCGTTCATTCACTCCAAGGCATATAAAGTAAATTAATTAAAAATATTTTATTGGTGCAAGTAAAGTAAAAACAATCAATAATATTGAACTTTTAATTTAATTAATTTAATTTAAACACTAAAATAATGTAAACATGAATTTAAACCATTTCATCGGCCACGTACACATGACATTTCATGCATACATCCACGCAAATTTTTGTTAAGGGCTAAGGCTACTGTGACGATCCGAAAATCGTTTGGACATTTACTTGTATGTACATTAACAAAGTTGTGTGCCGAATTTCATTGAAAAATATTAATAATTAAAAAAGTTGTAAACGTTCGCGTGAAGGACTTTTGAACGTGAGGGGCTCAACGGTGTACTTAATTTTGGCCGACCGGTTGATCGGTAAAAGAACGAGTATTTTTCTTAAAATAGATAATATTGGCTAATACTTGACGGAGCTTTTTTTTGTTATCGTGTTTCAGTCATCAAAGAAAAAAATTTGAATATTCTTTTCGTGGTAAAATGACATTATTGTTAATAACTAATGAAAATAATGTTAAGAAGAAAAACTTCTGTCCAGACTAAACTACTATTACACTGAATAAGTGCGCCGGATTTCGAGTCAATCCGTTCATAAGATGTCGACAAATCGTGTACACCATTTCGAAAGACATAGTTTTGAGAAAAACGTGTTTAAAGCTTTACTAGCAGTTCTATCATTGTAATCATAAGTTTACCTTCAATCTCCAATTTCTGCACCATATGTTGGACCTTGCTCTTTAATTCAAGTTGCCCCAAGCGACGAACGATTTTTTGACATTTTCACAGTAGCCTAACTTCTTAACATGCATTTCGAGCAACTTTTGTACAAGGTTTCCTGCCATTTTTTCTTTATCGACCATGCAAACTGCAAGTTGTCCATTTTGCCCCATCTATCCCGTAAATTTGGTACACACTGTGTGTGAGCTCCCACTCTCAAGTTCGCGACCTTCTCTGTATCTCGCCTGGCCAGCTGCGACAATCCCACCTCTGTGCGTTAATTCCTGTACATATACACAAGCCACGTGGACAGGGAGAAACCGAGAGAAAGTGAGAAGGCAAAGGGTGAGAGCTTCCCCTGGTTGCGGTGGAGGTTTACCTTGCATAATGTCACCCACTCTTTTGTCTCACGGATCATACAGTGAGCGAACTCCTCGCACTGCGTATATTCGTGGCTGTTTATTCAAGGTCGTTGGCAAAAAACGTGAAAAAAAAATCACTCGCGCCCACAACTTATACGCTTCTCTCGGTACGCATATTTTTGTCCGCTCGAGGTGGCTTATTTCAAGCTTATCACAATTTCATTTATTCTTCTCGCTTAATTTTACCAACACTCCTCGAATCACTTGTGACAATGCTTAAGCCTTATACGAGGTGTGTAAAGTAAGTAGACTGATTTTTTTCATTTTTTTTTTTAAATTCGAATAGAATTACAATTCAATGATGTGTCCGTGAAAATAACATCTTTGTGAAGTCACACAGCGCTGCGGACGATTCTTCCAATCCTCATAGCAGTACTGGAACTCGAATACTGGAATAGCCTTGGAATAACCTTCAGCTGGACAGTTAAAGCCGTTTGAATGTTTTCGAGTGTCCCAAAACGACGTGCCTTGAGGTGATTTTTCAATCTCGGGAAGAGGACAAAGTCACAAGTACTCAAGTCAGGCAAATAGGAAGGCTGAGGAGCCACAGGAATGTTTTTACTGGACAAAAGCTCGTTTATTGAAATTGCTATGTGACAATGGCGCATTGTCGCGATGCAACACCCAGTTGTTCTTGATGTTTGGTCTCACACGTATGAGCCTTTTACGAAGTTTTGGCCCTTGACCAAACCTGGGCCATTATTTTTAGAAATCAAGTAACTTATTTTTAGAAGTCACTAAAAAAACTGTTTCACGAAAAAAATCGCTACGGTCAACCAAATGACTCTAACGAGTTCAAACTTGTACTGAAGGCGTATCACATGTTCATCTGCCGCCCCTCCAAGTCCAGCGTCCCAAGTATTGCCAGATCGAACGCTACGTTGCCAGTCTAATTGCTTAATTTACACACCTCGTACAATGCGGTATCAAAAAATGTTACGCTTTACGTTTAATCGACTGCAACTGAAATTGAATCCGGCGAAGTATCATCGACGATTATACCGATAGTAGGAATAAAATGTATTCGTAATTGAAATGTATCCGACTGCAATAAAACAAATGCATGGGAAAATGAATAAAATAAAAAAAAATTCACGAAAATTTAACATTTCGTGATCACTCTGGATGGAATCGACCCGTCAATCAATTTTTGGCGTAAATATATAATAAGTTCCGGCTTCGAATGGGACTGTATTTACCACCTTACCTGGAGCTTGACGTATCCTCATACCATAAAATTTACCCTCTTCACATGTCGGAATAAATATCTTTTTTGGAACGCGCGCTGTGCTACTATTTTTTCTCCAAAAGTATCATATCTAAGGAGTATCACATCTAAATAATAGGTAAGAATGTTGAAAATTCACGGAACTATGATTTTTTGAGCGAAAAAGTGTCTTTTCGTGTTTTCACCTCTTTATGAATTTTTTTTAACATGTCGCCATTTTATTTCTTATAGATACATTTTTGTACATCATCTAGAAAGTTCAAAGCATATTCCGTAATTTTTTGAACCACTTCGGGCGAATACTTTGGTCACAATACTTTTTTGAAAACTGACTGGGTAGAATCGACCCAAGCCATCGCGATTGAATTTGGAAGTGTGACCAAGAAGGGTTAATATTATCGATATTTCAATTATGTAGAAGTTGGCCGGGTCTCATAGACCCAGTATGTATAGCCGAGTAGCGAAAAATTTGAGTGTACTCTTAGGGTTAAGTAATAAATAGCTCATTTAAAATCTCGGTCTTATTATTCTCACTTCTAATCCATTCGATTTCACTCATTTTCATCACTCCAATCGAAAGTTATATATAATTCGATTCTATACATATTATATGTATATATATATATATATATATATATATATATATATATGTAATTTATCGAATTCTGCAAGGACATCGGGAAGGATTTTGCGCTAAATGGTTGTCAACGCGGATGCCATTCTCAGCCTGTCAGACCCTCCCTCTTTCTCTATCTCTCCCTCGGTCTCGCTGCCCTTCTGTCTTTCCCTCTCTTCGCTAATCGCAAGTACGTTTTCCCCGAGCTGTCGATCGTACTTGTTTAATCATTCAACATCTCAAACGCGGACGATTTCTGTCCTCCGGCACAATGCCGCGGATTGAATTTCGTTTCAGCCCACTCACCGTGCCCGCCACCTAGTTCATTAACATTCGAGTCTTTTGCGCGATTTTCTCATCAATTTATTTGATTTTTCCGCCTTCGACGGACTTGCCATTTGTGCGCGCAAACATTAATCATTTTTTTCCGCCATTCAGCCTGCAATTACGCGCCAGCAGATGTTTCAATTTTCCGGCAATTAAATACATTTTTTTGCAAATCCTGTCAGTATGTCAGTAATTGCATACTTCCTTCTCACCCAGTTTCAACAATTTACAATATTCGGTGAAGCTTCCGGCGTTTCATGAATTTCGCACGTTTAGTCGATCAGATTTTAGCCGTGATCGAACAGAGTAGTGAATATGCAAATGGCACAAGTATCGGAGACTCTCAAGGTCCGACGTGCATAAGGAATTTGTGCAAATGGCTTTCTCGCTGCATCTTGCACCAGAATGTGCATCCAAGAGAAAAATCCATATGCCTTCTATCAATACCTATCCGAATCACACCCATGTATGTTCTACGATCTTTTTAGTTTTCGAGAAAAATGCATCTTTCTTTAATTTTTCTCTTTCATGTATGTATTTTCCACAGATGGGCATACCTAAATTACAATGTAATTCAATTATTAAACTGGTTTCATAATTTCATTATATTTTTAATTATAGTTATTCAGGACTTATGAAATCTGTTATAATGTATTTAATTACAAAGTAATCTGATTAAGATGTATTCAAATACTTTGTAATTCCATTACTGTGTTACTAGTTATGGTTTAATATAGGAGAAAATATAATTTTATCCTCTAAAGTTGGATTAAAAAAGTGATAAATTATGGCTCGTTTGAACTAGAAAATCAAAGATTGTTTAGCTATTAGTTAACAAACCGGTTTATTCGAATTAATATACAATATAATAAATTAATTTGTTATTAGATTAACTTTAAATTAAATTATATAGTAAATAATTACACTAAGCACTTGTAGTAACTAATTACTTAAGTAATCTGTTACAAAGTGATTAAATTACCAATCACAGTAGTAATTGTAATTGGTAATTGTTAATTTAATTACTTTTTGCCCATCTCTGGTATTTTCCGCAATTTCCTCGCGATTTTATTTTTTGCTTATTGTTATAAGGTGCACTGTTAAGCGATTAAGCAATGACCAACTGAACTCTAACGTAAATTCCTTAGATTTTGATCAAAAGTTAAAAAATAGGTTTGAGAGGATCAGTCACTAAAGTTCAGATGATAAAAAAAATACTTATACTAGTCTAAATGACTGCCGATTGTTTTTGAAGACTTCTAACAGGAAACTCATGTAGCATAGATTTTTTTTCTTTTCTGTGTATGTAACACAGAAAAGAAAAAGAAATGTATGCTACAGGAAAGCTCGAAAAGCTCAAATTATTTTTTCTCGAAAATAAAAAAAAATCGTAAAACATACATGGGGGTGATTTGGATACGTCACTTCCCGGACCATCCTGTATATATACTTAGATTATTATCAGCAGATTTGGTTATTTTACGGAGGGTCCTTAAAATTTGTTTAAATCGTTGATTTTGTGGCCAGGAGGGTCCTTGGAATAAACCATAGTACGAATGCTTGCATTAATATACAGGTGATTTCGAAAACATTGAGGTTTGCTTGATGTTGAGTATGCACGTAATAGTCTCTTATGAGGACTGTCCTCGAAGTCGAGTGTCTTCAAAATCACGTGTCCCTGTACAGATCGTTCTATATTCCTCGACCGTTGGTGACCATTCACTCCCTTCGTCATGCGGGAGAAAGTGATAACGGATGAGACACGAGACGAGAGATCAAGCCAGACACGAACGCGCTGGAGCACTCGAACGGCAACGTCCCCGACGCTCCCGGAATCGTTAATTCCTTTCAATATTGCAGATCCTTTCAGAAAGCAGCAGGACTCCCTCGTATATATCCATCGGACGTCTCATCCCGCTGAAACGTCCGCGGTAAACGCGTCGCGTTTGTTTCTATAGTTCGGGGAATCGTTTGACAACGACATCGAGCCCATTTCGATTCTTGCTTTTCAATCTACGATCCAACGTCCCTCTCCCTCCTCTCTCTCTCTCTCTCTCTCTCTCTCTCTCTCTTTCTTTCTCTCTCGGTGCATCAATCGAGACAGTTGTTCACGTGATTTGGAAGTTTATACTTCAACCCTGAACCCTAGCTTTCCGCCCCCCCCCCCCCCTCCGCTCATTCGCCAATCCATCTTTTCCCTCGGCCGGGTGTGCGAAATTTTCTTTTTTTTTTCAATTTCTACCTCGATATCCGAATCGCACACGTGCTTTATTCAGGGCTTCGTTGCAAGGTATATCCACGAGATATCAAATCGTTGATTCAAATTATTTTTTATTGGCGCATGTTGCAAAATTTGCCAACTTGATTTTCGGTGACGCGACTTGACATATAGCGATTGAGGGGGATGGGTGAAACCGAAAAATGTTAAAGGATAATATATGTTCCTCATACGTAAATGCTTCCAATGAAAATTGAACTCCGAAATTTCCGTAAGTGCCGTGACATCGTTGTCGAGAAGAGAAATATTAAAATCTATACAACTACACAGTATTCCTTGTGAAAACTGCGAGTTTATCGGGCATTGTATTGACATTTAGTGCATTAAGGAGGATGAGGTGATAGCGGAAAAGTGATGAAACCTCTTTGAATTTGATTTTACCCTGTAAATTACAATGTACAAAAAATTTTGTAAAATTTTTGGTGCAGTTTAGAAACTTGATTACTAATAAAAATCCATAATAATGCAAGACTAAATTACATTTAAGCTTATGAGAATCGAGAGACGTATAGTGATATCTCGGTAAAAAATTATGCTGAAAAATATGAAATTCTCTACAGAAAACGAAGAAGGACTAATGAGCATGGTCAAATTTTTACAGATTTTTTTAGGAAATTAAGTTTAACAAAATTAATTATTTATTCTGGCGAATATCTCAGTATTCGGAAATCTGGCAACGAATTTCGAAAATGCATTATACCCGATTCATGGCGCGCAAGATTACAATACATGTATAGAATTGGGAGAAATGAATTAAGTTTATATCGCTTGGAAAAAACAACAATTTATTCATAACATATTTATATATACACATATATATATATATATATATATATATATATATATATATATATATATATATGAGTCATTCCACGCCATTTCACCTAACCCGTGACCCCAACCGTTTTTTATTTTCCTGATTTTTTTTTGTAAAATTGTACCCCGTGAAAGGAATATCCATACCAATTTTTAGATTTTTCTTTTTTTCTTTTAGGAGTTAGAAATTTCAAAAAAATGTCGCTTTCGGAAGTTTTGGAAACGTTTAAACGCTGATAACTTCTGAACTAATTGAGATATCGACAAATGTCAATATATATATATTTTTTCATTTTGAAGCATACTTTCGTGGAAAAATATGAAAAAAATTATCAATTATACTGGACCACGTATTTTTTACTTCGAAAGTGGAAACTATTTTTTTAAAAGATGATTACCATTTTTTTTTGATTCTTTAAAATAGAGTGACCCATTCTATGATTTTCAACACTGGTCTCATCGTCGGCCCATTTTTTCTTCTCTCCTTCAGTCAACCGTTTTCTTCGCCCCGGAAATATTTTACTTCAATTTTTGCTGATTGTAATTTCGCCGTGTCACGAATCAGCCATAGTTGAGACAACTGACAGTACACATACACAAACACTCACACCTTAAAAATGTCCGCGACGTTACTGATTGGGAAGCAGTTTAGCTTTTGAAGCGTACTGTCTCTAACTTTTGGGTAAGAAAAAGGACTGTTACACCTCGAGTTCCTTCATATGTCTGCGATTGACTTTGGCTAAATTAACGATTTTTCATAAAAGGCTGTACTAAACTGCCCATAATTTAATGGTTTTACCCGAAAGTGGAAGTTTTAGTAGAACTTATTGAAATTTCGTAGTTTTAACTTTTATTGAACGTATCTACGTCTGAAAAAATTAATATCCTTTAGCATTTATCTGTGATACACTGACTCTCCATAAAAGAGATCGGTAAGTCTTACTTGCCAATTTCCTATCAAGTCGAATATATTTCGTTCCATCGACTTGTCGTTTTCGTCAGTCAATTCATTTGAATATTACATTTATGATAATAAAATATAGCGAAAAAAATTTGGCACTATAACTTTTAAAATATATAATGTTTTCTTGATATTATTATTTTTTTTTAAATTTCCATTTCCGTGTTTTTTAATTACGAACTACACTACGTTACATTTCGTTCTTTATTTTGAAAATTCCGTCCGCACGCCCTCTCAGTGTTAACGCTACTTCATTATCATTTCAATTTGCACGTTTCCCGTTCGTCATAAAACAAACAAACAAAAAAACTTAGAAAAACATGTTCCCAGCTGATTCTCGTCATTTCCAATCTCCAAAGTAACTGTCACCCTCTCGTTTGGCATGAAATTCGGAATAAACAGTACGAGAGTTGACGAAAAAAATAATAATAATATCCGTAGACCCATGAGTGCTCTGGTACTCTCGGAATAATGTGTGTACTTCGCATTTCTCCTTTCGTCGCTATATCGGGTGTTTTGGGAAGCCAAATACTCGAGGATATCCCCCTCGAAGTTTATCCATTTCACGGGTTGTCCTGGTAAATCCTTCGCTTTGCTGGTTTTCATCGTTTGCTCACGGGCAATCCGGAGGACTGTGCGTTACACTCTATATATATATATGCGTACACGCACATCAGTGCGATGAGAGAAGAACGTCTGATTATGCGAGCGCATGACTGAATGGTAACACGATTTAATATTAAAATATTATGACAAACGTAAACACGTGGGAGTCTGCCTCGCGTTGAGAAATTCAACGATGGATTTCTCGCGGTTTCGGAGCGTGAAGTTTTCGAGAGGCGTATATACTGATTGGCCCCCGTCACTCGCGTGAATACCAAGCGCGATGGACGAGCACCACACGCACGAATATATACGTACATAGATATGCAGACATATATAAAAACATATATTTATAAGGTTTTTCCAACTACCTACTTGAGTTAAAAGAAGAAAAAAAATTCGATACATATTTTTTTCCAAAAGACAAGGTGGCCCAAATCCATTTTTATTTCAAAACTTTCGAAAGAAGTTCATAATAAAATTCATAAAAATTGTAAAAATGAAATTCGTAAAATTTGTAAAAAATAAAAACGATAAATGATTTTTGATATATATTTTCTTCAAAAGACACCGTGGTCGTAATTCATTTTTTTTCTCTAAACCTTCGAAAGAAGTCTATGATAAAATTATAAAAATAAAACGTTTAAAAAAATTTTAACTTTTGATACAAAAACGATAAACAACATTTCGATACATATTTTCTTCAAACTTTCGAAAGAAGTTCATAATAAAATTCATAACCTTTTTTTTCAATAAATATTAATATATTTTCATAAAAAAGTATCAAAAATATACATTTCGATATATATTTTCGTCAAGACACAGTAAGCCAAATTCATTTTTTTCTCAAAACTTCTAAGAGAAGTTGGTAATAAAAGGGTGCCTCTATTATGAACTCCTCTGGAAAGTTTTGAGGAAAAATTCAATTGGGCCACTGCGTCTTGCAAAAAATATGTATCAAAATGTATTTTTTTAATTCAAATAGGCAGGTGGAAAAACCTTCTTCATGTATGTGTAAACATATTTAGATACAGCTAAGTGAGGATTGCCGATCAGTCATTTTTGCAAAATTGACTTTCGAATACAACGTTTGGCCATGATTTTTTTTAATTTTTAGAAAAATAAATATGTACTCCCCTACCCGAATGCGTAGTACATCATTTGGATAATTTTTTTTCTTCAAATTAACATGCTTGATTTATTTTGAAGCATTAAGAGGAGAAATACATGTAGACGACGAAAAAATAGCCAATTTTGATAATTTATATTTATGAAACTTTTGGTACGATTTATTACATAATTAAACTGTTGAAATACATTTTTCATTAAATAATATTGCAAAATTTCGACGTTATGACATGGTCTTTCAGGTTTTGGCGGCAGTTGTCCATTTGTGGGAAATCCAAAAACTTTAATATTGATCTGAAAAATATGAGCCAAGAATTTTTCGTATTTTAAAATCCAAATGCTGAACTTATACCTAAGAACCATTTTTAAAAGTTGAACATTTTTTAATAGGACGCTTCAGAAAAAAAATTGAAATTTTACACAAAACTTTTGTTCTTTTTTTAAATAGAATAATATTTTCAAAAGTGGTTTTCATAAACGAGTAGGCATAAGTTCAAAGTAATATTGTTATTGAGTTGTGTGTACAATTTTAGCACGGACAGTCTACTCGTTTTAAGTTATTTTTCTCACAAACTTAAAAAATGTAGTTTTGAGAAAAAACGTGTTTAAAATGTTGAACTACGAAAATTTAATGATTTCAGTAACTTACCGGCTTATCAGCAATTTGAGGGTCATACAATAGTCCTTCATCTTCGTCATGAAGCTGATTTCGATTTAAAAAAAAATTTTATGCCGCTACATCTATTTTCCCCTCCGTTGAACTAGACGAATTTAATTCTGGCCAAGATTCCACACGATAGCCCGATATTTCGAAACACCCTGATAAGTCTCCTGACCCACGTGCATGTACAGGTAAAATAATTTTACACACTAAAAGACTGAAGGTATCTCGGGAAGTTTTTCGAGAGTATGACGAGAAATTCAGTGACTCGTATGCACGAGTTTGATGGGAGGAAGTTAGCCTATAAGTTCGGGGCACATCTCAGTTGGGAAAGAAATCGATTGGTATGCGTTGAGAGTACATATCGAAGAAGGAATATAGGCGCGTTCATATACAATCTTCTATGCCGTCCTTTTCTTCAGCTCCTTCACGAAAAAGAAAACGAGACGAGGGAATAAATCCAAACAGTAAACACCCGAGCGATGAAAGTAAGAGAGTAAAGCGGAAGTTGGCCACCGACTTTGGGGCTAGGTTGAAGATCCTTTGGGGATGGAAAATGGGTTGAGTTTCCAATATATAAGAGATATGAAGGTTCGTACATCGTCACCCAGCTTCCTGTCTCGCCTGGAGCCGAACAGCTCAGTGATTTCGATGGCCTCTTTCCCTATCTCTCTCTCTCTCTCTTTCTCTCCCTCTCTTTCCCATGGATTCCAAATAAGAGGAGACCAGGACTTGGGCATGATATCGTGAAGGAGACGGGTGTAACTGCAAAGAGAGAGAGAGAGAGAGAGGGCCAATGTGGAAAAAGACTGCTTCCCGGAGGTTTTACTCAAGACCTGGTTCTGTATGTATATAAGCTAGTAAGGTGTATACAGATTATAAAGATGATGGAAGGAAGAAATCTGAACAGCCAACAGCAAGAGAGAGTGCGCGTCGACCTTTATATTTAACCTTTTCTCAAGACAGTCTTAAAGTCCGTGCTTGTTCGAACCCTCATTCTCGGGCCTGCTTGTCCTCCTCCTCCTCGTCTTATCCGTTTGTCGATGGCCCTTCAACATCTTCGTATTTCCTTTTTGTTTTTTTTTTTATCTTTCGCCATTCCTTCAACGGCTTCTGTATCCGTGCAGAATTCGGTCTGTCCTCAAAACGACCACTAACCTCCTCAATTTTCCTTCTCTTCCCGCGACTCGTTAATCCTTCTCCCCGCAATACTCATCGTTCGACGCAGTGTACACACAAAGAGTCTCGTAATTTCCCTCGACCTGGTCCTCCCGCGAGGCCTCCCCGAGGACGTTCCATCGGGAAGATCCAGCCCGTGATTCTTCTTTTTTTTTCTTGCGCCACGAGGCCGCCACAACCGAAGAGAGCCTTCCAATGTCGACTATGGACATTGAAGGGGTGGATAATTCTCCGGAGCCTTCGTATTAATTAGCAAATTAAGAGATTCGCGAAGGCGGGACCACTCTGACGTTTTTTCAAATCCTAGACGCGAAAGACGAGCCGTTCATTTTTCGCTTTTTTTCGAGCATATTCAACCCTCTAAACGTTTGAAAGAGGTCGCTTGATGCGGAGGTTGCTCGGAGAAAAATGATTTTGGAGTTTGCATCGTTGGAACACAATGAAAAAAAAAACTTTCTGTTGAATTGATAGGGTAGGGAGGGAAATGTTGAGCTGTCGGGTAAGTTGGGCAATCGAAATATCTGGAAAACTAAGCACCGCACGCGAGTGCATCAAATGGCGGAAAGAGAGGTATGGGGAGGCGAACACATCACGCCATCGCCCATTGCCATGCGGCACACGAGACGGTGACACAGGACGTTTCATTATTGTTGCGCCCAAAAGTAAACAAAACGTGATTGAAAGATTTTCTTCTGCCATTGGATGAGAAAATATATTTCAAAGTTCATTTTAATTAATTTTAATATTTTAAAATGTTGGTTTATTACTGCATTGTACTAAATCATGTTGCTTGCGTTTGATTTTTTTATGCAATTCTTACTTTGCTCAACTTACCTCATATCCATGCTCAAACTTACCCCACTATCGGGGCAAGTTGAGCAAATATGTCCTTATTCATTTGAGAGCGATTATCTGTGTATCAATAAGGATAACAGGAATTTCGTCTACAGACTTTTCTTCCCAGATAAATTTCCTATTGACCAAAGTAGGTTTCATTTTTTATACGGCAAACTGTTAAGGAATTACAGGGCGATAACTTCAAACTTGCTCAACATGCAACCTCTCTGGCCTAACATTTAATTTTTGCCGATTCAGTCTATGAACATCACTGGAATGCTTTTACGTATCTTCAAAAATAAGAGATTTTCTATCACAATTTGAAACTTAAAAAAAAATTTGATAATAATAAAAATAAATTGTAAAAAAATGAAGAAAAAAATCGTTGCATTCCAGCGATGCAAATTTCAATGTCATGGAGAAAGTTTCTTCGATGTTGACAACCCGAGATCCTTTTTCGGGGAATAATAACCCACCCTTCACGCTCACAATCCGATTTTACGAATGAACATTAACTCGAACGGTTCTCGTCGCAATCAATTCCTCAAATTAATCATTAAAATTGTCGAGGGATCGATGTATCTCCTTCGCCGAATCGTTCGAGCTCTCTTCTTACGTTTCCCTACGTCAAATACGTGACTCCAAAAATTATACGAATCGCCGTTGGAGTAACTGTATAAAAAAAAAAGCGACGAATGCTGATCGAGTAAGAGATGATGAAGACGAAAAAAAATATGGCGGAGTAAGGGCAGAAGAGGGGAAAAGGGATTAAAAAAAAAGTAGAATCACGTGGATACAGCGGCGGATATATAAACAGGGACAAAACCGGTACGGCCTGACGCTCCTGACTAAACACTGATAAAGCACGCCCGCGAATTTCTTTGCATGTTATAAACATACGTAATCGTACACAAATAAGATTAGCATAGGACTCTTGGCTCGCGGGATTCAGCGAAAGAGTCAGCGAGCAAGAAGAGAAAGCCGAATAGTCTCGGTAAGGGTAGATGGAAGAAAGCCTGGCAGGGGACGAGAGAAAGAGGGAGAGAATAGTACACCCATATTCAGACTCGTACGAGACTCGTATGTATTCGCACAGGAAGAACTCTAAATTCGGCTCCGAGGCTACGCTTGCTTAACATGCGAGACTCTGTTTCCCGTATCACAAGGACTGAAACTTCCTCGAAAGCTTCATGTGAAGAGCCCGAGAAACAGCTACTCTTGTCTTTGGTGTTGTTTCGTCGGCAACTTATTCGCATACACGAAACGAAAATGAAGCAAAGATAGCTTCGTTCGTTGAAGTTTTCTTGCAGTAACGCTAGAATAAAAATCAAGGAAGCAACCTAGAATCAGAAAAATAGGCATATTATGGAAATTTCTTTTAGCCAAATAATTAAATTAATCGAAATTCCGTTCACAGATCTTGATTATATTACTAATGAATTATAGAAAATAATTTTTTTGTAGTGATTAATACAACAAAACGGCGGCTGCACAGCATTTCTCCGTTGACGCCTTATCTTTGGACAGGTCCACGGGCGGAAATGTAGCTTGAGTCATTTTTGACCTGGAACAAAAAACCAAAATCCTTGCGATTATATACAAGAACAGTTACAAAAGTAAGGAGCATTTTTTCGACATGGTGATTCTTGCCAGAATGGCGCGTTTTGGAAAAAAACATTTTAAATTTCAGGAAAAAATCATCAGGTAATTGTTTTTAACAAAAAAAAAACGATGCGATATAACGAAGAAATTCTACGTACTTTTGTATAGACTCTAGTTTTTAATGTACAGTTTAAGGCCTTAGGCCACTCTAGGATTTTCCAAAAATTGATTTTTTTCTTGTTAAAAATGTAGCTTAGGAATAAAATTAGATTCCAAAAGATTATGGGTATGAAAAATCTCTAAGTACTCGATTTTCGAATTCTAGCGCAACCCCTCATGATTCATGTCGTGACTTTCTACTAACATTGAACGCGTTTATCTCAAAACTTCATTTTTCAAGTCGGCCGGACTCATAACTCAAACAAATTTCAACCGATTCACTTGAAATTTTAACTGTCTATTTAGAATTACATTTTCTGAAGCACTACGTAGGATTTTATTATTATATTATGGTACATAGTTCCTTTTTTATAAACAATTTTCTGACGATTTTCTCATGGCATTTAATACTTTTTGTTTTAGAAATGCGCCATTTTGACAGAAAACAATATATCAAAAAAATCCTACGTACTTCTATAGCTATTCTTATATATGATTGAAAAAAACTTTAGTGTCTCATCATAACTCAAAAATTATAGGAGCTGTTGGTCCGGCTGTTGACCTTCCAGAAATAAAGGCGTCATCGGAAAAATGCTGCACAGTCGCTATTTTGACATGTATCGCTGTGAAAAAATAATTTTGTATAATCAATTACGTGTAAAAGATCACAAAATATGCCCTTTTTGGCCCCTAGAGTGGCTTAAGGCCTTAATGTTCAAATCGATCGGTGAAGATTTGTTCGAGTTATGTTTCCATCCAATCTAAAAAACGTGCTTTTGAGAAAAACGCGCCAAACAGTTTTCAGTATTATAAAAACCAAAAAAAAAAATCGTATATAGCTCAAACCTGCGATGCCTGCACCATACAATTGGCCTTCTGCATTGATGTCCTGCTCCTCTGTTCCCTTTCTGAGCACTCTGAAGCTGATCCGTGCCTCTCTTGCCGCTTTAGGCAGCAATTTTTCGAACAACTTGATGCACTGCGCATGCGCCTCCAGGGCCACATTATAACCGCTTAGGGTACTAAGAGATTTTCACCGCTCATAATATTTTGGTATATCATTTTTAAGAACCACAGGCACCTATTAAGCCAAAAAATGTTTGTTCGAGTTTTCCAAAATGGGGGAGTGGCCTGATCCCTTAAAGGAAGTTCGAAGTTCGGCTGGGGTTGAATGATGGACCCGGGCGGAAAAATTGTGAGGGCTGATAGGATAAAACGCGGGGCGTTCGAGGGATTGAATGGGACTGCAGCAACAAGGGTGGACACAATGTCGCCCAATGAAGTTCCAATAAGAGGGATGACAAGATTTAATGGCTAAATTGACAAAAGCTGGAGTAAGAGGACCAATTGAGGAACTTTGTTGGCTATTATGAAGGCATCACAATAAAAATTAGCAAATTCTGAAACTCGACTTGAAAATGCAGTCTCTCTACAATACGTATAATGATACGTCTTTGAGATTCTTACCAACGCTCAATCTTCGATATTATATGTGCCGAATGTGTGCCAATGCCGCAAATGGAAATTCGGCAATCGAAAATTTATTTAAATTTTACTCTACTATTTAAAATTTTTTAAATGTAACATCAAACAAACATTCGATAACTTTAAAAATAATAAATTTGACTAATTATTATATTACAGTATCCATTTTCTCAAAAACCAGAGATTTCCCGAACTCAAACATATCTAATTAAGAGGTTACACCACCTTGAAGTTTTCAAAAAAGCGATTTTTTTGCTGTATTTATTATTTAAATTATTCAGATGGATTTAGATCGAAAGTCATGTAAAAAAATGAATATTGTTTTTTATTTGATTTTGAGACGCTCACGCTTTACTTTTTTTTGGGCGTTTTTTTAACTACTTTTTTCAAACTGCTGGACAAAATGTCTCGAGATTTACTCAACCGATTTTAATTGAATTTATACCACATATCCTTTATAATATTATCTAGGATGTAGCATTGGCTTTTTTAGATTAGATGTCGCGTTCTTTTTTTATTTATTTTGAAAATTCTAAATTTTGGCAACAATCATAGTTTTGGTTTCAAACAGCTGTCATATCTATAAAAAATGTAAACATTTTTTCCCTATAAACTTTAGCTATTAACTTTCTTTATAAGAGAATGTTTATTTTTCGTTCGATGCCTGACAGAGAAAAAACGCCACCATCGGTAAGGCTTTTCGAAAGAGGGTCCTACTAGACGACTTATATATGGTTTTTTTTTTATTTGTTCATAAAACTATAAT
This sequence comes from Ophion ventricosus, assembly GCA_963932345.1. Classification (NCBI taxonomy): domain Eukaryota; kingdom Metazoa; phylum Arthropoda; class Insecta; order Hymenoptera; family Ichneumonidae; genus Ophion; species Ophion ventricosus. The sequence continues at coordinate 13,578,793 of OZ010714.1, read as the reverse complement.
GTATTTGTGGAAAAATAAAAATTATTCTATATATTTAATAGTCGCGTCGATTAAATTTTTTTTTTATATCTATTTTTCCGAGCGCCAAGGTAATGTATCTCCTGAAGTAATTTAGTAATGATGCCAAATAATGAAATCTTTAGGAACCCTTGGTGAAAAAGTCTGAACCCTCTTCAAGGCTCCATACAGAGTCACCAAACTATGACCCTAATAAGGTTAGGAAAATTTTATGTGACTCTGATCAAAGCCCTCAACTTCCCCACACCCGAATGGTTGTAGCATCTTCCTACCGTATTCTTGTCTTAGTCTCGATGCTCTGCTATCAAGAGAGACGATACTGAGATTCTGAAATTGGTGTTACTAGTTGGGGCATTGGACCCATGATCTCGAATCCTGGGTCTGGATGTCTCATCTTTTCTTACGATAAAATCAGAACCAGCTGAAGGGATATCGTATAGTTTGTTCTTCAATATTCTCTCCAGTCGCTCCTCCCCTCTCTCTATCTCTCATTCCAAGTTTCTCCGCGGTATTCTGATTCACCAAAAGGTTTTCTTCCGTTTTCCCCTTTCCCATATCCACCTCGGTGCTTCTTTCCCACGGTATATGCGTACACTCTAAAACCTACTTGCAGAATAGCACCAACTTGATAAAATAAATTCTCGTAGTTGTGTAAACAGTGTATACGTACAACGGGGCGCGAGCAAGAAGTAAACGTTGAAGTCAGACAACAGGATGAGAGTGAAGCGAGTTTTCGGTCGTTGTTAATATGCGGCACATGCACAAACACGTACGCACATACACAGACTTGCTGGATGAATTACGGATCCACGGACCCCAAGGAACCGAGCACCAAAATTCCAGAATGTATAAAGTGGACGGTATACTGGGTGCAGGCTTCGCGAGAAAGATGGCGAGATAGAATGGGCGGAGGGGGGGGGGGCAGAGAAAAGCAACCGCTGCTCGAACGCCATTAGACAAGATCAATATTGTTCGAAATACAGGACCGAGAGTTTAAGGCCCCCGCGGTTGTATAACTGTGAAAGCGAATTCATTAACGGACCTATTATTACTCGTTGCGATTCTACTAACGTGGGTCTCGCTTCTTCATCCCTTTCAACCGAGTACGTGTGCGTTCTACGGGGGTGCTCACCGCCAACCCCTTTTCTAACCCTCCTCACTTCACTCGTTCGTGGTTTTGGGTTGGATTCGCTTTTAAAGCTCTTCCATGTGCATTCAGCCAATTTCCATTACCACTTTCCGACAGGCACCCCCTCTCTCTCTCTCTCACTCCGTTTCTCCATCCGTGGGCCTCTAGCATATCCTACTTGGTGCATCGATGCACTGTATTTCTCGATTGCAACTCAGGTATCACCTCCACAAATCAGACAGATGTTTCTGATTCCTATGGATGATCCATTGTTATTGGCGTAGCCGGCATTATTCGGAGGGGGGCGGGGTGTCAGGAGGAGCCGGTCTGAAAAGGTCTGGTTTTGTTCAGAATTACCTTTTTTCAAATAAAATTTACATTATAGTAGATAATCACGTAACACACATGAAATATGAAACGTGCTTTAATCACATGTTCATGTTAACATTAATATCAAACTCTTGCAATACCTTAAAAAATAATCAACTAATTTTTCAACATTCCAGTTATCCAGATTTTTTTTCAGCGAAACCATAAAATGAATCGGAAATACAAAATAGGGGTTTTATTATACACGTAATTGGTTGTACAAAATTATTTTTTCACAGCGATACATGTCAAAATGGCGACTGTGCAACATTTTTCCGATGACGCCTTTATTTCTGGAAGGTCAACGGCCGGACCAACCGCTCCTATAATTTTTGAGTTGTGATGAGACACTAAAGTTTTTTTGTTTATATATAAGAATAGCTATAAAAGTACGTAGGATTTTTTTGATATATTGTTTTTTGTCAAAATGGCGCATCTCTAAAACAAAAAGTATAAAATGCCTTGAGAAAATCGTCAAAAAATTGTTTATAAATAACGAACTATGCAATATAATAAGCAAATCCTACGTAGTGCCTCAGAAAATGTAATTCTAAATGTACAGTTAAAATTTCAAGCCGATCCGTTGAAATTTGTTTGAGTTATGAGTCCGGCCGACTTGAAAAATGTAGTTTTGAGATAAACGCGTTTAAAGTTAGTAGAAAGTCTCGACATGAATCAAGTGGGGTTGCGCTGGAATTCGAAATTCGAGTACTTAGAAATTTTTACACCCATAATCTTTTGGAATATAATTTTATAGGTAATAAGGTACATTTTTAACAAAAAAAAATCGATTTTTGGAAAATCCTAGAGTGGCCTAAGGGCTTAAGCATTAATTTCAGTAGGCACTCAGTTCAATAAGCCTTAGTTTTATATGTCTTTTCTGCAAATCGGTCCAACTCTTTTTCAGCTGGAATATTTTTTTAACTATGTCATTCTCCATGTCGAGCAGTGACATCATAGAGAATCGTTCCTAAAGCATTGTGCCTCTAAGCTACATTTTTATCCGACTCATGGCAGAAAACCTTCTCTCACAGCCGGCGAAGTTCACTGAGAGTACTATTGCTGCTTGGAAAAGTTTATATAAATTATATCATCATTCATTTGTCATTTTTAAATTGAAGTTTCTTTTTCATGACCATCGCTTTAGCTGCTAAAGCTGACGTATCAATTATTAAGATTTTTCTATAATCATTGATGAAATTCTTTCCGTTCTTCATATCCAATTTTAAAAATGCATCAACGGCATGAGCGAACGGTAGATTCTCAAATCAGCGTTTCACATTTGCAATGGTATATGTTTTTTACTACTTGGTTGTAAATGTTGATCTTCCAGTATTCTTCTAGTTGTGTATCGGCCCGCGAATGTAACGTATTACTTTTGCCTACAGTTAAATCAATTGCGAAAATTAAATATTGAATATCTATTTGATTGACTTAATGAAATATCCACTTTTCATAAGAATTCCGAAATTGCGACGAAGGAAACAGTTCAAGTTTCATTAAATGATTTTTTTATGCTTGCTTGGGTGAAACTCGTATAAATTGAATCGATTATTTAAGTTCAATTATATTGGATCGATTTTCTCCTGGAGGGAGAAGGGTCGCCGGGCTTTCTGGCGGGGGGGAGAAGCCCACCCCAGCTCCCCTGGGTACGCCAATATCCATTGTGTTTGATCAAGAGCGATTGTTAAAATGGACCAATACGATCTTTCTACATACTCGACATCGAGTCAACGCACTTTCTAATGTCCTTGTTTTACTTTACCCGGATGTTCCAGGCTAGCACGCTTTTCGCAGCCCTGAAGCAGCAACAGGCTAGAGAATCGACGTGGGAACGAGAGAATCGCGAGAGAGAGAGACAGCCGGATAGGCATTGCAGAGACAGAATTCCAAGTAGTGGAATCACGGATAACGACCAGCTGCAACAGCAACAACAACAGCAGCAGCAACAACTGCATCTGCATCAGCAACAACAACAAAAACAACAACAACAACAAGATCGCACGATCGAGTATCGAAGCAATGGGAAGATCAGTCCCGTTGGACGAGCAGTGACATCAGCACCCATGACCCAGCAAAAGCAACCGATAATCTCGCAGCAATCGCAACAACCGAGTTCGGGCGTTGGTGGCTTACCGGGCTTACAGACGAGCCCGCGGCACAGCCCGCAGGCCCCACAGCGGGGCTCACCCCCTAATCCCACCCAGGGTCAATTGACGGGAGGACCACCTGGCGGTCCCCCGTCTCAGACACCATCGCAAATGATGCTCAGCCCGGCAAGTGGCCTGCATCAAATGCAACAGCTACTGCAGCAACACATACTCAGCCCTACACAACTGCAGTCTCTTATGCAGCAACACACCCTCTATCTTCAACAACAGCAACAACATCATCAGGTTTGTTCAGTCTGTAATTATCGTAGCTCATCCGATCGAGCATGGATTAGGACAGGGAGAGGGGCATGTTGAGCAAGTTTGAAATTATCGACCTGTACTTCCTTAACAGTCTGCCGTACAAAAATAAAACCCACTTTGGCCAATAGGAAATTTATCTGGGAAAAAAAGTATGTAGACGAAATTCCTGTTATCCTTATCATTTCACAGATAATCGCTCTTAAATGAATAAGGCCATATTTTTTCTCAACCTGCCCCGATAGTGGGGTAAGTTGAGCATGAGTATGATGTAAATTGGGCAAAGTAAGATTTGCATTTAAAAAATCAGACGTATGCAACATAATTTGGTACAATGCAGTAATAAACCAACAGTTGCTTATTAATTAGTTAGGTTTTGAAATATTGACATTAATTGCAATGAACTTGGAAATATATCTTTTATAATGGGAGAAGAAAATCTTTCAATCACGTTTATTTTTTACGGTTGGGTGCAAAAATAATGAAACGTCCCTTGTTACCGTCTCGTGCGCCGCATGACAACGGCCGATGGCGTGATGTGTTCCGCTCCTCCATACCTCTCTTTCCGTCATTTGATGCACCCGCGTGCGGTGCTTAGTTTTCCAAATATTTCGATTGCCCAACTTACTCGACTGCTGAACATGCCCCTCCCTACCCTACACTTTTCTTGAGCATTCTTTCATTTATTTGTTACTCCAACTTTGGGTCACCTAATTTCCTGGATTCAGGAGGTGGTCTCGTTTGTATTTCCAATATTCCTTTATTTCTTTTTCTATCCTCAAATTGTTCTATTTTGTTTTTATTTTTTTAACTGTACAATTTGTTGAAATGATCAATTAAATTAAAATTGCCTATAAAGAAAAATTTTCGCTAAAATTTCCGGACCAAGAATTATCACTTGGCAAATTAATTCTCCCTGAAGTCCGAAACTAATTTTTTATCTGAAAAATCGTTAAGTGTTCATCGTCTCGGCTCGGCGACTAAACAAATTTAAAAAAAAGGTAATCATTTTTTTTTATTGTTCGTCAAAGGAGTCGGCATCTGATCATGGAGGTAACCACGAACGTTTCGGATACTTCTCATCCTTAAAAAACGTGAGTAAACTCACTCTAATTAATTTTACGATAAGTTTGTCTTTTACACTCGTTATAACACTCCTTCGTTCGCCGTATAAAAAAGACGGAGATAAAAAAACACAAAGCTTCTCCTTTCTACCCTCCGTTGATCGCGAGTAAAGGAGAAAAGTATTACAAAAGTGCCCTCTTCTCGTCACGATCGAAATTAAGAGTACTCCATCAACCTTATCAACAATGCATCCACCACCGCAATTTCAGCCCGCCGATCCAATCAGCTATTCTAATTATGAAAAAGACGTATAATCATAACGGGAAATTCGATCCTCGCGTCATCCCCTCGCAACATGGCGTCAGTTGTGAAAACACTTGCCATACGCCCGAACCATCTCATCCGTGTCCTTATTGAAGGACGAAAGGAAATGACTATATTAATTGATATTTCAACGAAGTGGTTACATCTAAGATGAATTTTTACAAATACCAAATCGCTTTGAGTTGAAACTTATTCAAAAGCACTTGTCTTTACATTCGGCCAACCTAAATTCTCCATTATTCTTATTATTATCATTATTATTCTTATTCAGTCCGAAAAAAAATCTAAACCAAATGTACTGCAAACATTCCCCACTTTTCTTTGTTTTCTTTTTTTTTTCCAAAACACCAAATCTGCGAACGAAGTAACGTCCATAAATTCTAGTCGACGATAAGATCCTGCTGACCGCACCGAGGATGATAGTGGTACGAGAGCAAAGTTGTAAAAGAACGCTGTGAGACTTTGATTGATATCTGAGTTACGTGTAGTGTTATATACAGTTTGCTATTTCGTGAAAATCCTGAAGGATACAGCGATTTATCTGGCAAACGCCAAATCCTGTATTAGCCGGTCCGATCATGATCGAGGGGTAACGTTTAACGTGGGATTCGAGGCGAGCGGTGTTTATGGCTAAGCAGGAGAAGAAGAAAAAAGAGGCGATAAGACTTTCGGGCAGACTGGACCCTGATGTGTTTAGGGGTGGAATTCGGAATGCCCAGTGGCTAGGAAGGATACGACCAAATGGTCGAAACGCAGCGAAAGGGAGAGCCAGAGAGGGTGAGACAGAGAGGGGGTGAGCGACCTAGAGGGATGGGGGAGGGGTGGAGAAGAAGGAGGAAGAGAGGCTTAAGGATCTTTCGGACTTGCACATATATACATGTATACAGCTATATACGAAGGTATATCCAATATTTATTCAGCGGTCAGTCCGCGTACCCACAGATATTTAGATAGTCCAACCGTTCGGCTGTCTGCCATCACACGCTCTCGTACTCTCGCACGTAAAACTAATTACGTGTAAGGGTCATCTTTGTCACTTAAATTGAAAATAATGAAGTTTTATTGCTCGGGGTTTCGGCGAGAATGTTTAAAAAATGTAGCTCGCCTCGATAAAAATATTCAGAAGAGAAACGGGTACACAATTAAGGAGGAGGGGTGACGATTAAGAAACAACAAAATACTGGCAAAGTTCATTCATACCCTTTGTATGCCGGAATAAATAAATAAAATTCCCTTGAAGCGCCACTCGCAATAATTTCGTAAAGAAACTTCGGTATCTCATTTAACTTCGTTTTCCCTCTATTATTTATGCTGATGTGATAAACGTTCGGTCCGTGAGTTTCGCGGATTCTAACGTCTTGAAATATTCCCGTTGCCTCGAATGAGGGATGAAAAAATTGTAGGGTTGGAATTCGCGGGTTGAAGAGTCGGGAACGGAGAGCGCGAAAGAGAAACATAAAGAACGAGAAAGAGGAGAGGATGGAGAGAGAAAACGTACAGGGGGGGGGGGCTTGGTCAGGGCCAAGGGATGAAAGTTATATGTATAGAGAAAGTCTCCAAGGATGGTCTGTCGGATAGGGTGGGGTTGGGCAATTAAGCGACGCCATCAGCCGTTGTGTCTCGTTGTTTGTCTTCGAGGTATCCCATAAAATGCTACAACCCTCTCTCTCTCTCTCTTTCGTTCTCTTTTTTTCTGTCTTATGCCCCTAAACTCGCGCAGTGTCCCACTACTCGTGCCCTTCCCTTATTTTTTCCGCTCCTTCTTCTTCTTCGTCATCACTGGAGACACCACGGCACCCTCGTGATTTATTCATCACCGTCGAGACGCCCAGGCGTTATTCTTTTGCATCTGCTTCCCCTTTCCCCTTGAGGGTGTACGTTGACGAGATTTTTGGCTCTTGACGAATCTCCTATTGCCCCTCGCGCGCTCTCCCTGATTTAAAAAAAAAAACTGCATCGAGCCAGCCGGAGTGGTGCAGCGCAAAAATGATCAAAAAAATGATCGTCAAAAAAGCTTCTTCCAATAATTTATCATTGCTTATCATACTGATAATAATAATAAGACAATTTTCGTTTATGTCAATCGCTGCAGCATCAACATCAGCTGGTCGAACTTGGCCGGAAACAGCTCGAGCAGAACATGCAACAGCTACAGGAGCAATTGCAGGTAAACGTTTTACAGCAGACTCATCTTCTGCAAACGGCCGACAAGAAGAAGGCCTCGGCGACGTTGCAGCAGCTCGCGTTGCAGCAACAACAATTAATTCAACAACTGCAAATCACGCAGAGGCAATATCTCCTTCAGCAGAGTCTCGGTCTCCAAGGACACAATCATTCGTCAGGTAAAACAACAAATTATACATATTCTTCCCGAGTCCTTTTTTATTCTTGTCTCCTTATGGAATTGAATAAGAGAAAACGGTAGAAAAAGTTTTAAGTATATTCCCAAATTTGCTGATACGTCTGATCGATTCAGAATTATTTAGGGTGGTGTAGCAAACGCCGTGAGTAAACTTATGGGAAATGTCTTTTGTGATGATCAATGGCTCGTTCATGTATGACGAAGATTTTATTCGGTAGGCGAATCTTACGAGCTTAAGAATTGTGTTATAATCTTTGAAACGTAAAATGTTCGTTAGGTATGCAACCTAACGACGGGCCACCATGGTGGAAATCGGAGTCCTCGGAGGGTGGCGACAACCATCAGAATTCGAGTTTACCAAAATCCGCATCTGGTCTGAACGGTAAGTACGACTACGAAACGATCCTATCTTGTTAGATCTTCGGCTATTTCTTCGTCGCTATGAAAAAACCGGAAGTGAGCTCGATGAAACCGATTAAAATGTGACTTTTGATTACGTACGTAACACCGGCAGGTCTGTTGAACTCGATAGTGTCGAGTCGTCGAGGTGACGTTAATGGAACGACAACACTCGACGAGAAGCCACTCGACGTATCGTGCAACGACAAGGCACATCCGCTTTACGGCCACGGTGTCTGCAAATGGCCCGGTTGCGAAGCCATCTGCGAAGACTATCAAGCATTCCTCAAGTGAGTAGACTTCCTTTTTCCATGCGTATGAAAAATTCATCGTGCGAACTTTGTACAACATTATATGAATTCGGAAGCAATTATTAATTCAGACAGGAAACGTCATTACGTCTCTATACTTGAGTCAATCAGAAATATTAAAAATGGAGGTAGATTTTTTTTTGGTTGTTTCGTTTAATTATTCATTCGTGGCTCCTGTCGTAACGGCACTTTTTCGAAATTCAGTGCGGTAATTGACTCACGAGTTTAATTGGCCGGATATTGATTTTATCCTGCTTTATCGGGATCCTTGTTCGGAATCTTTATATGGACCGTCTAAGGATAGTCACAATTTTTAAATGATTTAATGGGTTAAACCTAACTCGTGGCCGGAAAAAGAAGAATTTTCGTGATTTTTTTCTGGGAAAACGTGTGCAGGTTTAAAATTTTGTTTTCTTTTTGCGGTAAATAGTATGGTTTTAAGTATTATTTACATCTGTTGCTCGAAAATAAAACATCCGAAAAAAAAATCAAACGCATTTAGTTTGTACACGAAATTATCTCGCGCTAGAACGAAGAATTTAATAAAATATTGATTTTTGTAAAAATGGCCCAGTCCGAAGTGAAAGAATCAATTTTCGGTGAAAATACGTTCTATATTCGTTGATAAAAAAAACCATGCGTCGAAAAAAAAATTCCTTTGTTCAAACAATGCTTTTTCATATGCAAAAGAAGCTTGTAAACTTTGAAATCGATCGCTGCAGTAATTTTGGAGATATCATGGTTATCGATTTTGAAAAAGTAATTTCGAAAAAAAACACGATTAAGGAGGTTGAGGTTTAGCAGAAAAATGATGAAACCTCTTTGAATACGATTGTAACCTGCAAGTTATAATATAAACAAAATTTGATAAAATTTTCGTGCAGTTTAGAAGCTTGGTTATTGCTAAGAATCCATCATAATGCAAGACTAAATTACATGTAAGCTTATCGAAATCGAGCGACCTATCGTAATATCTCGGTCAAAAATGATGCTGAATAATATGAAATTCGCTACAGTAAACGAAGAAGGATGAATAAACATGGTCAAATTTTTACAGATTTCTTAGGAGATTCATTTTAACAAAATTAATCAATTATTCTGGCAAATACGCTTAAAGGTTCGCTTCATCTTTATCAGCATCAGTGTTGCTTTGAACAATCTTACGTCTTTTTTTCCCGAGTTAACTTGACTGGTTCTTTCACTGTATACTGCGTCAATCACCCGTTTTCTTCTCCAGCCATAGTTGAGACCACTGACAGTACACACCCACAAACACTCACACCTTAAAAATGTATGCAACGTTGCCAGATTGGGAAACGGCTTAACTTTTAAAACGTACTGTCTTTATCTTTTGGATAAGAAAAAGGACTGTAACACCTCAACTGCCTTAAGGTAGTAGCCTCACCAAGGCCTTTTTCTATAGATTATTTTTTAGTTTTGAGGACCCACTCAGGACACGATTAAATGATTACCTGCAAAATTTCAAAAGGATTCACCGTTCCGTTTCCGATTTATTGGCAATAAAATATTTCACGGTTTTACACGCGTTCTTATGGGGAGCAGTGAAAATTTTCACATTTCACGCAATAACTTCGAAACTTTTCTACAGATTTTTTGTTCTCAATTACAGAGGAACATATGACGAAATGGGTAAAAAAATCATAAATTTTGACCGTTTCGTTTCAGAGATATAGCGATTTAAATTAAGCAATGTCTAGCGACGCGAGCGCCACGTGGCGACTGGAGCAGACTAGAACTAGATTACAGTAGTGTGTGCATATCTGTATACGCAGAGTGTCTACGTATTAGTAGCCGGAATGGATAGTCTGATACAAAAGTGAGAGTTAGGTAAACATTATATTAGGCATTTTCATCATTATAAATTTTTACATCCCGATAAGATGTACAATCTACATTTTGAGGATATTTCGCAATATTTCGAAGCTTTCATCGATTGAGCGGAGAATAAACTTTTCAACGTGTCTGTGGCGAGACCTTAACGTTCGACATTTCGCGAAACCTACATATAAACGCCCACAGTTCCCACGATTTTGAACGGATCGTCTTGAAATTGTCAGAGAATACTTTTGAAATGTTATATTTTGAGAATCCGTCGAAAACCAAAAATCAATATTCTGAAAACATTCAACTAGACGTACGCCTAGTTGATGAAGCAGCACAGGTTAGGGAAATTTTTGGATTTCGAGAAAACGAACAGTCTAATATGATAGTAATCGATATTTATTGTATTGAAAGTGATTGAAAATTAATTTCTTCTATTCATTTATGAAAATATATACATTACATTCTAAAAACATTCGCACTTCTGGGCCAAAAAATGTTTTGTCACCGTGAGCCGATGCACGCGCAATGATTGAAGAAAAATAACGATTGTCACACTAGTCTCGTTGGAAGGAAAAAAAAAATTACGGGAGATCTCTTTGCGCAAGAATCCATCCGATTAATCAAGAAGTACGTTCATCGAAGCGTTCCCGCGTCGTAAATATCCCGACGAATTATTTATTAATTACAAACGCGACCGCTCTCGCTAAACAGACGAAAAAGCCTGAAAGGAAAATAAAACGAGCGAGGGAGAAGAAAAAAAAAGCCTTGACGTCGAAGCGGGGTTGTGAAGAGTGAGGAGGGTTGAAAAATGAAGAAATAAAGAATAAAGCTTGAACTCGTGGAGGGAGGTGCGTTGGTGGGGTTGGTGACGGGGGGTGGTAGATTGGAAGGAAAGAAGAAGCGAAGAAGAATCGCTCGCGTCAGCGTATCTCATTGACATCCGGTCCTTGCCTTTGCCTTCGGAAAGCCTCTCGTGTGTCCCTCTTTTTACCGAGCCACGTCTCGTTCCTTCGTTCCAGAAATCCCTAGTAATCACGTAGCCCCGCTGGGGCCAGCTCGACCCCACGAAACTCATCTTCCTCCCCGACCAACCAAACAAGCCGTTACTTAAAAAAAAAACGCTAATTACCTTTGTCTCATTAATATTCACGACGTTCGACCGCATCGTTATAGTTGCCTCTCTCTTTCTCTCTCTCTCTCTCCCCCTCTTTCCTGCCCTTCCTGTTTCGCTCTCTCCATCTCGCTTTGTGCTCTAATCCCACCTCCGTCACTTTCCTTCGCGCTTTTCTTCGCCAGACTTGCAACACCACGTTCTTGCACCCGAAATCAACCTAAACCAGGAAATTTCCCTCGTACCTTCCTCCAACCCCATCCTCGTGCTTAACAAACCTCCCCCACCCGGAGATCTCGTCTTCCTGACTCCTCTTCAACCTCGTTTTTCTTTTTTTTTTTTCAGACGAATCCTGAGATTCGTAATCGTCCTTCCCAGTGCAATTAATCGTGTATGACAATTCACCGTGTACAATCGTATCATCCAACTTCAAAGACTTCACAGCTTCGCTTTCCGTTTGGTCGTTAAACTTTTGGGGATCGAGGAATCGATTGAACGTTGACGGGCAAAAGCCCGTCTAAATTCGATTTTGTGCTCATATTTTACCTGAGCTTGACTCAAAATTTATAAATTGTAACAGAATATCAGTGAAAATGTAGTCACCTGTATCGGCAAAGGTATCCCTCAGTTTCCTTCTGTCCTCGTTAAAATGCGATACAGCAGAGCAGAAGGAACAAATGGCCAATAGGGGAAGTCCGGGCAAAGTAAACACCTTAAGCTTTCTGTGATTATTGCCGATAATGTATAATAGAAAATATTAAAACAATTATCTGAGATTAGTCTTTATTTAATCATTTGACACATTTAAGCTACGAAAACGGCCAAAACATTTTTTTAGGCTCCTTATTTACCGAACTCTAATCCAAATCTCCGAAATATGATTTTCGATAATAATAAAAATAAGACCGGAATAATAAAATACAAAAAATAAGCGAATGAGTGGGAAATAAAAGTGAAACGGGGGATGGAATCTTGAAACAAGCACACGCGTACATCAGACATTTTCGAAACATATTATCATTCTACAAAATTTCAAAGAAAAAACAAATAACAAAATAAATTGTACTTCAAACAAATTCAATATTTTCTTTCAGACACCTAAACACCGAACACACGTTGGACGACAGATCGACAGCCCAGGCGAGAGTTCAGATGCAAGTAGTATCCCAGCTCGAGATACAATTGCAAAAGGAACGCGATCGATTGGGCTCGATGATGCACCATCTTCACGTTGCAAAGCAAATGGCCTCACCCGAGCCTCCCAAATCGTCCGAATCGTCGGTAAGTTTTTCTTTTTTTGCTAAATGCACTCTAATCTTCATCGCAAAAACTTCAGTTTCATCAAATATTTGATGAAATATATAATCTACCAAATTGGGTAATATGAAATATAACAACGCTGGGTTAATTTTATCATTCGTGTCATTTAATAAGCCGTACGTGTTTCAAAAAAATCGTATTGCGAGTAAATGGAAAAGTGAGCTCGATTTTTGTTTTCTTCTGAAGAGAAATTAAAAAAAAAAAGACACCTAAGAGCGCTTAAAAAAATGAATAAGAGCGACACGAAAGTTTTTCCATAGTAAAAATCATCCCTAAAAAGCAAATAAATCATGAAAGCCGCACACGCAAAATACACGACGTAAAACCACAAAAGGGAACAAAGCTTCGCACGATTAACGGGAAATTTTAGGAGAAAGTTCGTAGGCGTCTGTTTCTCTCTCGACAGCGCGCAAACAACGCAAGGCTAGTTGCGGATTTAAAGCGACGGACTCTCTTTAAGTAATGCTAAGTATATATATATATATATATATATATATATAAACGTGTTCTCGAATTCGGGCGGAACGCGTTAATTTATACAGCAAGTTGTAATTAATAATTCATCGTGAGCGCTCACTCGGTTTCTACGTTTCGCAGCGATGCTCGGGTTTGGCCGCGATTTATATCGTCTTAATTAAAACCCCTAACAAGTTGCCACAGGCCGGAGAATACCAATATCGCATTAGCCGCAGCCCTGGACAATATTACCTTGCTTTTAGGAATCTCTCGAAGCTCTGCTCACTCTTCCTGCGGACCAGAGTGAAAGAAAAGAATCAAGGAAACAATCCGGCCCTCGCAGCTCTGCCCTCTCCGGAAGAGCCTGGGGAATAATTAACGCGTCGTTTCCGGAGATCGTACGCTTTTTTTTTTCCTTGTTCGTCGTCAGTTCGGTATCGCGGTAGCTCGTAGTAATTCAGTGCTGTTATTCCGCGCAGTCATGAAAAGATCGCGACACTCGAGTACCTACCTTAATATTGAAAGATCGGTAAATAAAGAATCTGAGCATGCTTCGGAATTTTTGGCTTACATTGCTGATTACTTTGCTGATTTGTACCTTGGAAATTGAGCAGCTTCCAAAATATGAGACAATTAAAAAACATGAAGAGAAGGGCGTACGTTTTTTTTGCACATATTTTTACGTGTACGCTTTTCATTGTTTTTTTTTCTTTCGACGGTTTGAACGGCGAACTTATGAAAATAGAAAATGCGACGGTGTTGTACATTTCCTTAAGGGGGCTACATCCCCCTAGAGGCACGACAAAAATGCCGAAATTCGGATTTTTTTTCTTAGCAACGATTCGTGGAAATAACTCGCATTTTTTTTAACGCAAAGGTACATTGACTTGACCTTTTTAAAAGGTATTGACAACCTTTTAAAAAAATCACGAAAAAATATAAAAGAAAAAAAACATGGCTGCCGGCAGATGATGTCATTTTTTTTTTGTGACGCTCGGCAGTGTATACTGTCCAGCTGAAACGGTCCATCTGCAATCAACAAACCAAATGGGTTATTCAAGCTTAGAATAAAAACGAGTCGTTGACGATCACCGATTTTCAAAATCGATATTTTTACAAAATGGCGATGTATTGAAACTCTAGCATGGCAAATCGAATAAAGTCGTCATTTTTTACGTAACTATTAAAAAATGAAGATCGATAAAAAAAAAGTGATATTGTCCCTGACCTCTCGATGTTTCTCAGCGTTTTTTTTTTATTTGAAAACATTGAGTGGTTCCCGAGATATGATGTCCACCGCCGAACGTCGCGAAAAAAATGACATCATCTGCCAGCCGCCGGGTTTCTTTGTCATTTATATTTTTTTATGATTTTTTTTAAAAGGTTGTCAATACCTTTGCGTTAAAAAAATGCGTTTCATTTCCACCAATCGTTGCTCAAGAAAGAAAAATTCCGAATTTCGACATTTTTTCGACATTTTTGCGTCTAGCTCGTGGCCGGCATGAAGAGGAATTTTCCTTAATTTTTTCTGCGACAACGAGGGCAGGTTAAATTTTTTTCATTGACGAGTATGGTTTTAAGTATCTTTTACAATTTTTGCATTGAATAATATTTATACTGTTTGAAAAACGTCCTCCGCAGTAACCACTGCTGCTCGAAAACAAATAATCCGAAATGAAAATATCAAACCCATTTACTTTTTGCATTAAATTATCTAGTGCTTGGAAAAAAATTCAATAAAACATAGATTTTTTAAAAAATAGCTGCAGTCCAAAGTATCGATTTTCTGTAAAAAATAAAAGCTATGCATGGAAAAAAAAATCCTTCGTTCAAGCACTACTTTTTGATACGTAAAAGAAGCTTGTAAAATGTAAAGTTGATCGGTGCAGTGATTTTTGAGATATCGCGGTCAACGATTTTGAAAAAGTCATTTTGAGAAAAACGCGTTGAAATTTCGCCGGTTCGTGGAACCTGCCTATAAACACCCATAACTTCCTCAATTTTGAACGGATCGACTCGAAATTTTCAGACAATATTTTTGAAATGTTATATTTTGAAAATCCGTCGAAAACCAAAAATCGACATTGACATTTTTTTTATCTAGCTGTAAGTCTTTAAAAAATAAATATTTTTCGTTGTTGCATTTTTTTTTGCATCGAATACTCCACCCACTAATTCATCTTCTCATTTGGGGCGGGAAGGATGGGAACAAGTTTCCGCAAACCCAAAGATTTCCTGTACAAAGATGAAAATAGATGTTGTAGCTTGAATTTTTTCTTTGTTTTTCAAATCGCAGACGGGCTCGAGTTTACCAAAGCTTAGCTTGTCGTCAGGCTTGATGAGCCAACAACCGCCGAATTTCGGCGGCTCCCAAGTTTCGCCGGTGTCGATGTCGGCCCTCGTTTCGGCGGTCAGATCGCCAGGTGGTGGTCAATTGTTACCCTCGGCGGGGGTTGCACCGATGCCGCCAATGCCAAATCTTTCGAACATACCGGGTATGCCCCTGATGCCAAATATGCCCGGTAGTATGCCCAGTATGGCCGGACCGATACGAAGAAGGATAAGCGACAAGTCGGCTCATTCATTGGCAGGAGGTGAGGTCGAAGATATTTTTTTCATAATGTAAATTTTTCTTCGTAAAATATCAATTTTTCCTCAACCTTCTTTTTTTAAACTATTCTTCAATCCTATAAAATTGCATCATCTGAGGTCGTTAATATATGGAATCGTGCCTATGACTCCCGCGTGATTACATTCCGATTGAGCCACGAACAAATTATCACGGTCGATCAAAAAAATTCTCGAAAAGAATTGTGTATGTGTGTAATTTTTTTAAAAATGCTTTTCAAATTTTTTTTCGCCGGTACTCGGAGAATCTATTGTTTGGACGATTCTTCGAGTTTCAGCCAAAAAAAATTGCGAGAAAAATGTCAAAAAAAAAATTCTTAAAAAATTCAAGCGAATTCAAAATCGAAAATTAAAAAAGTTTCTCTTCCTGATATTTCGTCCTAAACGCCATACTTTTCGAGTTGAGCCACTCTACTCATCAGCGTATCGAGCGAAAATAGTAAAAAAAACTCAAAGGAAAATTCTGAAAAAATTTCAAGCGATCCAGAATAAACTTACGCAACTTTTTACATCTCTGATATTTCCTCTTAAACCCTATAGTTCTTGAGTTACGTTGGATTTTCCAAAATTTGTCTTTTTTAGCCAAAAAAGAAATAACTTTGCGAAAAAAAATCGTACGAAACTTAAAAAAAATGAAAATGGGGCTTCTGCTACCCGTTTCAAGTTTATAATGGATAAAAATGACAAAAAAAAATTCCATAAGTTATGCGCCCAATTCTGAATTGTAAAAAAATGGTCACGTACAAAGATACGTACCGGGTCGAAAAAAAATCATAAAAAATATTTCGAAAAAGCAAAACAAAGTTGAATTTGTTCCCTTCAAAACGCCGTTGGCTAAATTTGGTTATCTTTTTTTTTGACGGAGCTATCTAACTTTTAGTGCGACAAGAAATATGGACTGGTGTATCCAAACTTTTGGGCGGTAGTGTATATATACACAGAGCACCGAGTTCACATTTGACTTTCGAATTGAAGTTTCTGATTAGAATAAATTTTATACCGGGTGAGGCAATAATAACAACAACAAAAATCAGTGAAAAAATTTTCCTAACCTATCAGACTTAGTAGAAAACTTTTCTTACAAAAGTTGCATAGTTCGAAGAGGATCATCGAGTGATGGCTGCGAGATTCATCCAGATGGAGGTGCTTCGGAGATTTCAAGCTCACCTTCATTCCTTTCTAACGGAACCACCATTTTTTCCACGATTTTATCAAGAAACTAAAAATAAGTCCACACACCAAATTTCAAAATGATCGATCAAGATTTAGTATTGAAAAAATCGATAAAAAATAAATGTCGATCAGCCTAGAGTCGATTAAAAGAACGGTGCAACCCTTACTCCTATAAAAAGTGATCAAAGTGATGGTCATCACTTTAAATGCACGCTTGCCATTTGATTCGCATTGATTGTGTTGTCTTATTAATCACGTCAGTCTGTATTAACGAACAGGCTCTAATTGAAGTTTCAATAGTTTAATACTAATTGTAAACAAATTCTAGATAAGTCGTACAGCTTTGCTTCCATTGTTCGCAACTAAGAATCTTATCATCTTGTTTTGAAAATCAGTGAGAAGTTTGTGATTTTCATAATAAATGTGTGTTCTTTTCAATGAAAAGTACTACGACAGAATTTCCTTCTGTTAGTACTTTTTACTTTCAGAATTAAATTTTCCGAAAAATGTTTCCTTATCAAGAGCAAGTTGATCTTAATTTACAGAGAATGTCACAAAAATTCTGTTCGTTAATACAGACTGACGTGATTAATAAGATAATACAATCATCACCTTCGAACTATGCAACTTTTGTAAGGAACGTTTTCACCTGAGTCTGATAGGTTAGAAAATATTTGTACTGCTAATAGTTTTTGCCACGCTCGCTATAATATTTACTCTAATCGAAAACTTTAATTCCAAAGTCGAACACGAACTCAATGCTACCAGTTATCAAAAACATCAAATCAAATTGATACGTACGAATATCATATCCCTCAATCAAATTTTTTAGAATCAAAATACTCTGGTTGACCTCTTCGAAGGATAAAAATAATTTCAAATGAAAAAGTCGTAAATCAAATAAATGAGAAATAAAAAATACCCGATCAATTTACCTGGATGACTTATGAGATCGATACATTCGTTGTGCTCGTTCTTCGCTGGCTGAGCACGAAAACATAATTGACAATTTCTTTTCCCAATCACTCTGAAAAGTAAGAATGCAAGATTCAAGAAACTATTTCCATTCTCTCGTTCTCAGTGAGACAATAAAACTATAACAAACAAAAAAGGTATCGAATTGAGGAATGACTGAGTTTTTTACGAAATGCACGCACGCACGAAAGGTCAAAGAAATAAAAAATTAATCAACGATAATTTGAAAAAAAAAGAAGCCACCGTTATATTTCCATTTTTTGGGAGCACTATTGGCGATTATATCGCGCGCGTTACGAAAAAAGTGATTGACAATAGGAATATTCACATTTTCCACTCGCTTCGTACTCCTCCGGACTATTTATTAATATATCGAGCCACACTCTCGCAGTCTCTATTCTTTTACCGATGCTTCTGTTGTTTCTTCGTTTCTTGTGCTGCCCGCCCTCTTCCATCGTGTAGGGCTGCCCTACATGCTGGAGCGCGCTGGCCTTGATGTCGAACAAGGTACTGTCAAAACCTATCGCACTTGTCCCTTTTCACCAAAAAAAAAAAAAAACACAAAGTCCTCGAATAACGATCTCTCGCATGCCTCTAAAAGCATTATTCTAATCCATATTTCCTTTTTATTACCCTTTCCGCTTCAGTACCAAAAAAGAATGTTTGATTAACGATACGTCCTGTTGGACGAGATTCAACTTCAAAACTACACATTTATTTGAGAACGTTTTTGCAAAAGATTTTTTTTTAAAATACAGAGGCACAAAACAGAAAAAAAAATTAAGGGTCAAACGGGACGTTTATCTTCGACATTTATCTTAACGAGCACGATCGTCATTAACCGATGACAATATCGCATCGGTTAATGACGATATGTCTCAATATGTCCCGGTATTACAATTTTTTATGTGTTATTATTATTATCGATATTATTATTGGAGAGCCGCAATTAATGGCGCAATTATCTTTATTTCTTTTTCTTTAGTCGTTTCTAAAATATCATTGACGAAAAACTATCGAATATTTCTGAATACGAAACCAATAATTTTTCCCACGCTGCTGTAGATTTAATTTGACATGGTTTTTCCCCGTAGTTTTCCAATATTTTCAATAAATCTCACCGAGAGTTATGAAATAATTGCTCATTGAGCGGGAAAGCTAATTAAGGCAGTATTGTTGTCTAAAGCGCTGGTTTGGAGGTGGTTTGTAGGATAGCATAACTGTTTAAGTGTTCCAATTTTTTTTAAATTTATTTACACATGTTTATTGATCCTTCAAGAATATATATAAATAAAAATATAGATAATTTATTATCATGTACTTTTGTACGTTTGCGCACAACGATGATTTTGATAAAAGTAATCATTTTTAATCTGTACGAATGTTGTGTTGTTTTTTACCAGATTCAGCAAAACATTTTTTTTAATGTACAGATTGATATGGCATGCTAAATTTTAATTATAATTTTTTTCCTATTTTTCTGACCATTCTATAAGTTATATAAAAAAAATTCGAATCAATTCTGCTAGCAACGTTGAAAAACAGTCTACTGAAGGTTTATGTCGAACCTGGGCTCAATCGGCTAATTGGTTGACGAGATATCGTGGTTGCCGATTTGAAAAAAATTGTTCCGAGAAAAACGCGTTTGAAGTTTGCTGCGTCTCGACCGCGCTTCCCGAGCATATACTTCATTATTTCTATAACTCGGCTAACTTTATGACTATCATTAAAGCGGGCAACCACTTTAGGAGACCGAAAATTAGATGATTTTTTTGGATTTTTTTCATTGTGAAAAAAAAAACGGAAATTGCCGCAACTCTGACAATAAATTATTCATATTTTTATACATCTCTGATAATTTTTTCAAGTTATATCATGCATTAATTAAGGTGTAATCCGCTGTGTCCCTTGACGTGTCCTCATCGTCGTTGTCGATTTGTGGAAATTGTGCAGCTCGCAATTCATATCTGAAATAGTCCAACAATTTTTTATACATTCTTGAGATGTTTTTTAAGAACATGAACTTAAATTTTGAAAAAAAAATTGAGAATTGAATGTTGGAACGTGTTTGAAAAAAATGATCGATTTTAGCATTTGTTTTCCCGGCATTTTGCAATAATAAATATGTTTTAAATAATGTAATCTATCCAACTTTAGATTCATATTTTAATAAATTATATCACGTAAACGTTTTCCAAATTTCAAGATGATCCATCAATTAGTTTTTGAGTTATGATTCCCGCAAATTGAAAAAATGTCGTTTCGATAAAAACACGTTTAAAGTTTCACAAACGAAAAACTCAAAGTCAAATGGGTTTAATCAAATGATAAAGTGTCTTACCGATTAATTAGCGATTCCAGCACCATACAGCAGTCCTTCTTCTTCCTCATGCAACTCATTTGAAGCTTGCATTTCCTCTTTACAAGCTTTTCGAGCTTCTTTTGTCTCTAATAAACTTTTCCGATTTTGCCGAGCCACACGCATCTGATCCATTTGCTCGGCATATCCGTGGCTCTGCCTGCCAACTACAATATGTAGTTCATTCATAACCATGAGTAGGACTGAATTTCCTTCATTTATTAAAATAGCAGCAAGAAATGCCGCTACCGCGATTATTTTGTACCCAGAATGAAGATGTTTTGGAGGTAATCGCCAAACGGTCGAGTTTGGGTTTGTTTGGGTTATGAAAATCCAAACAAACCCAAACAAACTACCTAACTGAGCGCTCGTGGATACCTGAGCTCGCTTGGGAATCGAGCGGAGAGTCTTTATCATTTATATACATACCGTTAGAAGAAATCCGAATATCGTTTTGAAATTTTAAGGGTGTATTCTTGAGATATTTTGCTAACGATTTATGATATTTGAAAAAAATTGATTTTTTGAAGCATCTAAAGTGGTTGCCTGCCTTAAACGGTTTTCACAGACGTATTCAGAAAGATCTATACAATAATAAAATTAAATTAAAAAAAAAGGATTTTTTTTCAATTTATCGACAATAATACTGCCTTAATTGGACGCTTTTTCAAGCCGTTTAAAATTCGTCTAGCAGTAACCCGATTTTTTTAAAAAGTCATAGTCCGTCAATACTTTTGGCCGGCCTCGAGAGATATTTTTTGAACAAAAGCGCTTCGGTAGGCAAATAAAAGTTTCGCTCAAAAATTGTTTTTTTTTTCTTTGAATTTGCACTTTAATTCTCTAGCGAGATAACGAGAATAAAATATTGCTTCATTCTGTTTCTTTTTTTTTCTAGAGATTCAAAAAAATCGCGAGTTCTACAAGAACGCCGATGTGAGGCCACCGTTCACGTACGCCTCGTTGATACGTCAGGTCGGTCGATGATTTATCAATACACAAGACTAAAAATAACGCGACACAACGAACATTCCTACGAAAAAAATTCAACTGCAAAAGTCTATCCGCTCTTTAGTCGAAAAGCTTTTTACGCACCTTTCGTTTTTTTTTTGTTTCTCTTTTAACCGAGCAACTAAATAATTTCAGTCAATCGTCGAATCGCCGGACAAGCAGCTGACCCTCAACGAAATTTACAACTGGTTCCAGAACACCTTCTGCTACTTCCGGCGGAACGCTGCCACGTGGAAGGTATACATTCATAATAACAGTAAAAAAAAAAAACGAGAGAGAGCTCCGAGATGCAGACTCGTAAGATTTTTCGGCACGAAAACGAAAGAAAAAGAAATCGTTTCGTGCGACGAAAAAATGAACGCATCGATATCTCGGGGTGGTACGAGTGAATAATAATTGACGGGTTTTCGCGACGGAATAATTATACGTCATCTCGTGGGAAAATTCTCCGGCATTAGGAAATGAAAAAAAAAAAAAAGAACCGACTATACCCGCATCGGATTTTCCGTGGGACGACAATGTATTTATTTCTTTTCTCTCGAATAATACGCTCGTAGCACGTTCTTTCGAACGTTCGTGCAATCGTCGACAATCGTCGATCTATAAGAATTTCTTTCTCATCCGCGAAGAGGTTCGATCGCATTAGCCGGTGATCGCTTCTGTTTTCAATCGATACAGGCGTTTAATGAGTTTCGTGATTAGAGCGCCTAATCGCGAGCTCCACTTCCGGTCACACGAGTTTCGCTAAACGAAAAGCTCTTCGAGACGCAAAAGACGAAAGTAAAATAAGCCGGAAGTGGAACGAGGTACGCGAATTTAAAAAAAAAAACGAATAAGAAGCCAGAAAAACGGAAGAACGTAATGAGAC